>JAWLRI010000879.1:105309-131130 GCA_034781795.1 Crypturellus tataupa
GAGCGCCGTCCCCGACCCCGAGACGTCGCTCCGCGCCCCTCGCCCCGCGCACGTGCCGAGCGCCTGGGGCTGCGCGCAGCGCCTGGCGCAGCCGGGTCTCGCGCTGTATTGCGTAAACCCGCGTACTCGCATAGCGGAGCAGAAGGGCGGGCCCGGTTCCTGCGGACCCCCATCTCCCCTTTTCACACTACTGCCCTATGGCTGGAAGAGAAGGGCGCTGGCAACGTGTCTGTAAAGTCAAGACGAGCCCCACGGTTACCTTTACAAATGTAGCGCTCAACTGCTGTTTTGCCAAATAGTAAAACTAGTTGGAAAAAAACCCTGCAGTTTTCAGAGATCTGTGTTGCCATGTGCTTCTGTTTAGAAGTTTAAGCTGAAAAAAATGAAGAAACACTGAATTTCAATATTTTTTAAAGAAAATCTTCCATTTCAGAAACACCAGCATGATTTGTTTCAACATCTTTTTGTCATGTTATTTTGATGATGACGATTTCAAGTTTTCAATTTGAAATGCCTTTTTTTGAGGGATGTTTCTTACTTTTTTTTTAATACCAAAATAAAATGGGTACTATATAATGACTTGAACAAAATGTCAAGTCTGATCTGCAATGAAATCATTATATTAGGTTGCATGAAAGTGTTTTGGTTTGTCCCCAGATTAGATCTTTGATTATACTGGAAAAACCTGTAAGACTTTCTGGCCTGTTTTGATACTGACTTTCCCCCCATCTCAATTGTTTGGTTTACTTACTAAGCTGAAAAAAAAGGCATTTCTCTCACTGGTTGGGTAGTATCTGCAGTTGTGGTTTGCTGCGTTTCACACAGGCTGGGCCACCTCCTTGATCCAGGGAGCTCGCACACGTTTCCTCTCCCTGGCTTATTTCTGCCTTGCCCACATCAATCATTTCAAGACTCAAAATTAGGCAAAAAGATAAAGGGATCCATGTTTTTCTTCCCCCTCCTTTTTTTTTTTTTTTTAATTAAAAAGAGAAATCATAAATCATTACTAATTTGTTTTACTTGAAAAGTAGGCAAATATATCTTTTTCCTATATTGATTCAACTGATAATATAAAAAGAGCGTCTGGTTAACTAAACAGAATCAGGCTATCCTCTCTTTTAAGTTTCATCTTCTTCTTGAAGAAAACAAACCAAAGCAGGGTAGCAGTTATAAAAATCCCTCCAAAGGAGGTTAGTAAAGATGCAAAACAAGCACTAAAATTACAAGTGAAAGATATGTGTTTACCACAGAGCTTTGTCCCCAGCCCTCTTTTAGCATCTTCTGACTGTTCATTGTATCCAGCTGTGCAAGAGCAGCAACCCAGATGTGATGGGAGCCTGGGTGTCCCCAGTGCCTGCGGGCAGCCTTCACAGAATCACAGAATGGTCGAGGTTGGAAGGGACCTCTACAGATCATCCAGTCCAACCCCCCTACTCCAGCAGGGATACCTTGAACTCGTGGCACAGGGTGGCATCCAGTCGGGTCTAGAAGATCTCCAGAAAAGGAGACTCCACAACCTCACTGGGCAGCCTGTTGCAGTGGAGATGGCACTGCCTTCCAGGCTGGGGCCTCCTAGAGAGACAGAGAGGGAAAAGGCACTGCCTAGGAAAGCAAATGAAAAATATTGCTGACACACAGCAGGTGAAAACCAAGTTGAGAGTTGACCTATTTCCATCTCTCACGTTGCAGGGTGATCTCTGATAGGCAAGAACCTTTGCTACTTGTTACAGGGCCAACTTCCAGCCCTAACCACCCGCTGTAGCATGTGAATGGAGAGTCCTTGCCTCGAAGAGTTTATAGCCTGGAACCTGGATAAGAGAAGCAGTATGTGAGTATGCTACATTAAAAGTATTGGACAGATTATCTGCTTTCTGGATGTAAAGAGCCAGGGCAGAAATGTGGCTGCTTTCTCTGTCCTGCATTAGAAAGCAGTAGCCATGCTCCCAAAACCACATTTACTTTCCCTTTGTAGTGCACCTTCTGCCTCTCTAGGCCTAGCCTATAGTCAAAATTTGAACTTGTTTTCTTTTGCAAGGAACAGACATATGTTCACATACGTCTGTCTCCAATTGAGATGTATTCGAGTTAAACAGATACAGCTGTTTTCCTTTTTTTTTCTTCCTTCCCAAACCTAGGCATGCAGCTGTGTGCCACAAGTTGCCATATGCGCTGCTGTTCAGATGTGGCAGCTCTGTCTCCTACCCATGCCCTGCAGTTCTGCTTATTCCTTGTCTGCAGAGTAACTCCTTTGGACTCCCCTGCTCCTGGTTTTCTCCTGAGATCTTGCTAATTCACAAGTTCTCCACAGCAGGCAGCACACATGGGGATTGTCACCAACCAGACTGGTACCACTCACACTGCAGAAGGCCCAGCTACGAACCTGTTGGTGTGAGTGGATGCTCATGACAATTTGCGCTTGCAGGAGGGTGCCCCAGTGGGTCTTGGCAGCTTGGCACCTGCTGGCCTCCTCCGTCTGGAAGCACAGAGCAACACACCTTGTGGTTTAGTGTTCCCTCTCTGAAAGACAGGCTGTGCCAGTTCAGGCTTTTATACCTGGCCCTCCTAATGTGCCTGCAGCTGTTTGGAGGAGCCAGCCGGCAAGAACATTAGTTTCATTCCAGTTTTATCCTTGGCCTCACATCTGAGACTTCAAACAATGTTTCCAGTCGTGGGCAGGCTCCCCATTTTGTGTGTTCCAGACGCTACTCCCACCAAGTAGGCCTTTACGTGCAAGCCAAAAAATAAGCATGGCCCGATAAAGCCTCTCTGCCATGACTGAGTCTCCCCAGATTGCAACCAGGGGCTTACAGGCGCAGAAAGGGTTCCTTCTCCCTTTGGTCACCTGGAAGGGCTTTGCAAGCAGAGCGCCGTGCCCCACTGAGTGCAGTTGCAGCTATAGTCTTGATTTTCCGTTTTCCTTGGGGACAGAAATTGGAGGTCTAGGATTGTCCACACCGTAGATTTTTCCTGCCACATGAGAAGCTTTAAGTCAGTTTTCGCCTGGTAGACATGAGATGTTCTTTTTCTTTGTGTAGTGGAGTGATAAATTGTTCCTGTCTGAACTCCCTGTTTTATATATTTCGTTCTGTTTGGGGACCAGTGTTCAGAAGGAAAAAAATTATATGCACACACACACAAACATAATATATTTATTTATTTTTATTAGTGGATTAGTAGAAGAGAGACCTCTACTGGCTAAACTTGAAGAGCTGCTGTCATGCTTCCTCCATGTGTCTGGCTGGCAGTGGGATTTCGCATGTTTTTTCTTCAGCTGCTTCAAAAAATTCCTGCCAGATTACAGACATCCCTTAAACAGATAGCGAGACACCGCACCTAGATCCTAGCACCTGAATCTGTGGCAGTTTTGATGTAGTAAGTGGCTTACTTCTTTCGGGAGGTGATGATGGGCACTGAAGCAATGGAGAGCATTAGAGGCTTATTGGAACTCAAGGGCAAGGCAGCAGTAGGTTTTCATCCACTCCACTAATTTCAGTTGCCTTTTATTCCCTCTCTGTTCGTCCTCCCAGCTGGCTATATTATTTTGTATGGAGAGTGATTTGGCTCGGTGCTGTTTAGCATCCTGCCTTTGCTGCCAGTTGAACAGATGTCAGCCCCTACCTGGCCCATCCATACGTGCGGAGAATAACCGCTTGCCTTCTTCAGCTGGAGAAAATTTAATACGTAGACTATTTCTGGCAAAGCTTCCTTTATTTGAGCACAAATAAAGCAAAAGAGGTCTGATGTATACAAACAGGTAGACCTGGGGGAGTTATGGTTGTTCATGGAGTACAAGATCTTAAATTCTGAGTTGCCAATCTGATGAAAGCAATGGAGTAATGAACGTGTGCAGTTTAAATCCTGGCTCTTCCATCCTCACTCAGCTCACTCAATTCTGCCCCTGGCATTCCTGCTGAATTTACATTATGAACTGTATTGGGGCATAGATCTGGCAGAAATTTCCTACACCTCCTCCTCTTCTCTTTCTCTCCCTTTTTTTTTTTTTTAATCCCAGCTACATCCATTTTTTGCTCTGGTTCTTCATGTGACTGCACCAACAACTCCACCAGCTCAGGACAGCGGGTGGGAGCAGGCTGTCTGGCACTGCCACTGTGAAACTGTAACCTGAGAACTGTTGTGTCTTCCTTGATCTTAGCAGTGAAGCAAAAACTAAAGCCTTGTGCTGATCACCTGAGGTCCTTCTTGCAATGATGAGGCATCTGTGACTCTGCTGCCAAGGCCTTGCCTTCCTGCTTCCCAAGGCCTTGCCTTCCAGTCTTCATCTCACTTTTTTTTTTTTTTTTTTTTTTTCCCAGAAAAACCTGCACCACCAACCTGAGAACTACTTAGTTAGGAAAATGGATCTTAGATGCTGATGGCTTGAATGAACCTGGAATGAACTCTTATTGCCAGGGGAAATCTATGGATACTGGTTTCCAAGTTGTCCACCAGCAGATGTCTATGACAGAGATGTTGTAGGAAGATCTATTACATCTTTTTTGTTGTTGTTGTTTATGTGTTTATTTTGTTTTCAGGTAACTAACCACAGCTACAAAGGCAGAGAAGGGTGCAGCAGCAGCTTTTGGAGCTGGGGCCCTGCCGTCTTCATTGCCAGCTCAGTGAAATCCTAGCCTTAAGCACAAAACACTTGTGCTTGCTTCTGTCCCACAGCTGGGGCCATGCCTTGCTTTTGTACCCAAGCTTGCTATTACTCTTCCCAGCAGCTGGTCTGTGGCCCATGCATGGTGTTGAATGACAGGTAAAGAGTCGAGGTAAAGGACAGTATGGCTGGGCAACCTGCCTTTTAACCTCCTACCAGAAGGTACAAGCTCGAGCTGTTGCCTCCAGCTTCAGCCCTTCCCTGTCTTTCTGTCCAATTCAGAGCAGTAAATGCTCTCTGTGTAGTTTCCCACTACATCTCTATAGCTGATGCAGTGTTTCTTTCAAAACACATTGGAATAAGTAGATCCAAGGCATCTTTTATGTCCTTTCTTCCCACCTTCCTCTTCTGCTCTCTTTTTACCAGTCACGGAATGGTTAGAGCATCCAGGACATCAATTGCCTCTTCTGCCTGGGCTGGCCAAAGGTTGTTTTCTGCTGATAGGGTGTCCTGGGTACAGTTTTCCTGGCTTGTCTGGGTCCTTCTGTCCTCGGTGAACTGCTTCATTGTCCAAATGACTCACTGCTTTTTCTGTAGAAACCTTTTGGGCAGGGGCTGGAATACAGGACTCATTCTCAGACAAATGTTCCAAGTAAACTAAATATTAAAGTCTGTGTTTATTCCGTTTTCCCTTTCTTCCTCCTTCTCTCCGTCCAGGTCTTCAAGGTTGTGGCGAGAAGACGCGTTTGGCAGACCCAATCAGTTCGAGTCTGAGGAAGTGGAAGCTAGCCCAGCTAACCTCACAGCAGCAAGTGAAGCCTTCTGCCCTCCATCATCCTCATTTAAATTCTAACTTACAACCAGTCCTTCAGTTTCTAGTACTTTCCACACAACACGTCTTTCTGGAACTGCTTACTGTGCCTTCTTACTGCTCCTTCTAACTTGTATTTGTACTGTCCCCTTATTTAGAAATAGCTCTAGAAATAGCCACCCCATCATGTCTTATCTGTCACTCCTACCTTAATGTTTGATAGTGATTTAAAGGCAACGATACAGATAGTGTTTTACTTAGCTAATCTGTTTCCTGTCAGCACGCATAAGAGAGTCTCTGAGTTCCTTCCCTGGGCAGCTCTGGAGCAGCTTGTGTATCTCCCATTCTTAAGCACCAAGGATGTCACAGATGGCTTTGCAGATTGACCAGGTCGTATGGTGGTTTAACGTGATTTAAGTAATCAGTGCTACTTGTGACAAATATTGGAAGGAAGAAATCTTTATTTTCCAGACATCATCTATCTAAAAAAAAATTGTCACTGGTCATATTCAAAATCCATGCTCTTCAGATCTAGGTGGCCTTGTAAGCTTGTGTATCCAGGAGACAACTGGCTTCTCAAGGGCCAGTTCAGGACCAAACAGAAAAAATTCTCCCAAGGAGAATCACAGACTTGCTTCTTTATGTTGTAAGGTATATTTGTCACTATGTAAGTGTAAGATATGCTTCCCTGTGATTATTTCTCTAACGAGCATCCAGAAGCATGTTAAAAATATAAAACTCCCTTGCCAAAGTGAAACAAGCCACTGAACATACAGATATCCTCTGGGCAAGACGATGAGAAAGAAAAAACCACATGTGACAGATGTTAGCTGTGTTATTTAATGCAGCTCTGAACCTACTCAGATACTGTGGTGAGGTGGGTGGTATAACAAACCTTGCTAGACTAGAAAAGGAGAAACTTTTTTTCTAGTAAATGGAACATATATGGTAAAGAAAGCATGAGAAGGTAATAAATATCCTGTAGAGAGCTGCTCTTTGGGGAAATGCTTTTCAAGGTGAAGTGGCAGTGTCATGGTATAAGTGAACTCCATATCACTTCAAAGTTGTAGAGGGCATGGTATTTTTGTGGTAGCTCTACAGACTCACAAAACAGACACAGGAAAGACAGGACTTGTCTATTTCAGAATAAAAATGGCATACTGCTATCACAACAGCTTGATTTTATCCGAGCAGCCAGATTCATGTATCTCTGAGCGTAGTTTTTTCATGAATGTCCCAAATGTGTTTTATAAGAAGCTCTGACAAGTGTTGCAAATATTCACTTTGAGTAAGAGTGGTTAATGCTTTCTCTTCAGGTTTTCTTTTTATATTTTTGAACAATTTAGTGTACTGAAATCCTGTTTCTGTGGAATCTTTTTGTGTTTTTTTTTAAGAGATAAAACTTTTTTTTTTTTTTTGCTGAAACGATATTTTACATTTTTGGAGAAATTATGGAGAATAGAAATACTATGTAAAATAATATTTTGTCTTGTAAAGTGAAAAATTGTAATGTTCCAGAGACTTTTTGGCCATCAAGCCTTTCCTCTTAAAATTTCAGTGCTGAGGATGCTGTGATGTCCTTTGGGAAAACCTTGTAAAGCAGTCCATTCAGAGCCTGATCTAAGAAACCTAAACTGAGTTTTCATTTTTGTATTAATACTCCATGAGAGGCAGGATGCCTGTAATTTTACAGGGATGATCAGAGCTGACAGATGGCCATTGGTATTTTCTCTGGAATCTCAGGAGAGGTAGGTAACAATCCATCTTTCATCTATGTTGGAATGGATTAGAAATGACAAACAGGCTTTACCAAAGAGAGGCTAAAGGATTTTTTTTTCTTTAAGGAAAAATTTTGACAACCTACCTCCACCTTTCCCAAATTTGGGATGCTTAGACCTGGAATCTGGCCAGGACCCCTCCAAAGTCTTATGGAAACCCTGGCCAAGAGTGGAGGAGCCACCAGTTCTCCACTTCACTGCAATTTGTTGCCTCTTTGAAAAGCAGCTGTTGCCTTTGAAGTGAACTTTTCTGGGCAAATGAATATCAACGGACAGAGTAAGATTTTGGCTGCAGATGGGCAGCAGCAAATTCCCTTCACAGGGGGGACTCTGCTGGCAGCAAGCTTGCAGGATGGAGATTCAGCTGCTCTGCCAGCCACTCTCCACTGCAAACAGGCAGCAAATGGGGAGAAAGCCGAGGCACAACAGAACTGCTCTGTGTTAACTGCTTTGGGTCTAATGTCCTTGTGAAGGGTAGGCTTTGCTGGCCTGCCTGGCAGCAACCCCTGATTCTCTTTGCCAACTCTATGTGTTGATCTAGAGTTCAGGTGAAGGAAGTTTCAAGTCCAGACTAATCTGTCTCCAGAGTAGGATGGGACAGCATGTTGCATAGGTTTGTACTTGAGCTTATTTGGCAGGGTTGAGTTATTCCAGAGAAACATCAAGTCCTGCAAATGTTCAGAAGTTTAGGTGCTATTCTTTTCATTTCTCATCTTTTTATTCCCCCCTGCCCCCCATTCGGTATGACTTTTCATTGTATTTAATTTTATGTCCTTATTTTTTTCCACACTTATTTCCTCAGCCTAGTACTGAACTCTGAATCTCAGGGCATTCTTGCTCTCTCTTTTTTTTTTTTTTTTTTTTTTTTTGTGTGTGTGTGTGTGCTAGTATTCAGGACTATTATTTCTCACTCCTGAAGATCTGCATGGGACTCTTCTGCACCTGAGTGGCTGTCTCTGGCTAGTTGAGGAAGGACTCCCATTCAGGTAAACCTGCTAGAGATTGGGAGCTAGAACCTAATATGCTGAGTTCGGGGCTTAATTCCCAAATGTTTGTCCTTACCACCCTGGGTCTTCTGTCACCCATAGCTGTAAAGACTGCAAGTTCATCCCTACCTGCTTTTTAGCATGATAGTGCTGAGGTGCCAAGTATTGAGAAGTCCAGAAGTATTGAGCTTATCTGACTCACTCCTTGGAGATCCTCTTGTATGTATCTCATTGAGTCATTCCCTGGAGATGCTCAATGGGTAGACTCACTCTAATCACACTGAGCTGTTGAGAAATGTTCAGTGATGCCAGTGGTGGCACTGGGGTGCCTCCTCCAAAAGAGTATTCAGGGACATTTGCCTTGCATGCAGAGGGATGCCTTTCTACAGGCCAAAGTGCTGAGGCAGAGTGACAGGCAGACCTTTATCCTCGCACTTTCTCCTTTGCTCGGGTCAGACAGGTTCTCCCTCTGTATTCTAGCTTTGCAGTTGCTCTTGTAGGCATGTAAATCACCTTATGAAGTACAGTGAGAGTCTAGGTACCTGCTTCAGGACTGATGCTATTGAATGAGAATTAGACATGGGAAATATTACCTCATCATCTAGTTTGATAGGATAACAAAAGATTTCAGCAGGTTTAGTTGTGTACGTAGCTACCATTGCTGTGTTCGACAGCCCTTTGGAAAAATCGAGTCTGAAATATGCTTGGTGGTTTTGCTGATTTTTGGTTTTAACATATGCAGGGTGATTGCTACAACAGTCTTGTTCATGAATGCCAGCCAACTCATGCTGCTTTATTTTTATGAAGCATTTTACAAGTCCTAGACCAACAGAGAAACAAAGCTGACTTCATAACCACTCAAAATTTGTCTTGACTAAGCACACTGTTGCTGGATAAAATGTATACATATTGTTTTCAGACAGCTGTAATCTCTCTGCAAACTTGAAGGTAATTTAATCTCTTGACATGACTGTACAACTTCTGTTATTTTTAGACACCTACATTATGAGAAGAAAAGGTCCATTTAATCTGAAAACATATTAGCAAGTTTTCTTGCCTTTACAAATCTCAACCAGGTACTGTTGGGAATAAACTGAAAGTCGTTAACATATGATTGTTATTTGATGGTCAGAAGGAAGCCCACTTCTTATAAGCAGATACTGAAAAGACAGGTGCTACACTTGAAACTCATATCATCAAAGATTGAAAAAGCATTGCAATTATCTTGCAAATTATACCTGAATTCTTAGTTCATAACAGCAATTTGGGATCTCTGTGTATAGCAGATGACTGGATATATGGGTGTACCAGTGATGAGGAGGAAAAAGCCTGAGATCTTTTCACACTGGTGGCAAAGGTAGTGTGTTGTTTCCTTCTCCAAGCACTGCTCGAGGATGCTGGACTCTGCTGGCTTTTATCCCTGTTATGCCCCAGAGGGCTCACTAACTCTCTCCTTTTCATAATGGTTTCCACGGTCATTCAGGGCAAGGACCTCTGGAGCTTGTCCAGTTGCAGGGCAGAAGAGGGTGACTGGGAAGATGACCATGACCACCTTTGAGGAGGTACCGGATCTCTGGCTTTAAGGCTTCTCTTTTGCACATGAGGGAGTGAAAGCTCCTCCTGTATCAGTCATGGCGGTCCCTGTGCAAAGCTGTTAATTCCATCCACATCTAAGAGGTTGAGCGTGATGTTGCCCCTCACTGAAAAGATTGTTAAAAACAAAGCTGTTTTCTAAAGGAGAACAGAATTTGGTTTCATTTTGAGCATTCCTAGCAGTTTTGTCCATCAGGCCTTGGGACACGTGGTGAAAACCAAGATCTTTAGGCTTCTGCCGACTCTCACAGGCTTAGAGTGGGTGGGAACATGAGGTTATGCATGCCAAGCTTTACTCATGGCTGTGCTCTTTGCATATGAATGGGGGAAAGCAAAGGCAAAGGACAAAGTGAGAAAAAAATCTCAAAGTAAACTTCATGTGGTAGGTTGTTGCAGTCAGCAGGAAATTGTTGATTGTTTGTTGAAAAGCCTCACTAGCTGTATTTGCTTTGGATACCAAGTCACTGGGTCATGATGGGGACTGTGAGTCATGCTCCTCCTCATGACGGAAAATATGGATTCATGAATGTGGTGCTGTACTCCTTGCTCAGTCGCACTGAGCAGGGCTTTGCTGGAGGATGGCACAAGGCTGGAAGCATATTCCTGTTGATGGAGGTTTTCACCTCCAAAGAGCTTAGGAAAGTATTTCTGAAGTGTGTTTTGCTCTTCAAGCATCCATCCTTTGTTCTGGAAAGAGTTTTGTTGGAGCCTCGAAAAAGTGGCAAACTAGAATGCACTGGTTCTTGTGTACGTGCGTTGCTATGGATATACAAGTCTATTTTTGTGTCTCTTGCTCAAGCTTTGCCTGCATTTACACTGCCTTACATGCATATTTTAGGAGTTGAGGTCCCTTTTCCCGCAAAGCATTAAAATTTGATCTGCTGCTGCCTCAGGTTTTAGAGCAGCTTGGTGGTGATGATGTTAACCTCTCCCTTCGGCAGAATGAAATCAGGGTTTCCTTTGCTTTCAAGAGGGGTGATATCTTTGTCAGCACAGGACGTTGTGGTTCCCTTTCTTTGGCCCTCACAGAGAAACCCTTGGTGAAAGAGAATAATAATGCTAATAGCTGTTGGAGGCACTGGAGGTCTAACGTGCAGGTCAGCATGAAAGTACACTGCCAGGATGCTAATACTGATTTTGGCCCTGAATGCACAGAGCACACAAACCACCTTTGTCTCTCTGTTTTCTTCAGATCACTCCAGATTTAACCCTTTGTTTTCCTTCTCTTGGAAGCATATACCTGTCTTGGCTCCAGACACAAGCATGAGTAAAGATGATCCCTGGGTACATTTACCAGGAAAGAAAATCTTTGTGTTAGGTGGTGATAAGCCATTAACTCCTTCCTTTGCTTCAGGAACAAGAAATTCTTGCCTTGCTGGGGGACAAATAAGTCTTTTGAGCACCTTTGGTCTGCCACACATTAACACATGCCTTAGTGTTACCCAGTAAATGGTGGAATAATAATAATGTGGTTACAGGCCATCTGAAATGAAGTTGTGGGCAGTACCTGTCCCCATGGGCTACAGACTCCTGCCTTCCGTGAAAGAGCTTGGGGCTAGTAAAGAGGCTGTGTGTGGTAATAGAATAGAATAGTATTTAAGGAAATGGGGTTTAAATGAGAATTTAATTACTCATTTTTGGCCTCATATCTGAGCAAGAATAACATAAAACCCTAAAGTTAAGCACTTGTTGCATTCCAATACAGGAAAGAATGCCTGCAGTATTTGAAAATAATTCGAAGATAAATAGAATTAATACTTAACATATAAAAGAGGCAGCTAATGTTTTGACAGACAAGCCTGTCTCCTCAGAGCCAAGAACACATATTACCTTAAGGAGGAAAATCCTCATTTGTACTGAAGATTGCCAGGAGTCATAATTAAAGAACAAAATTAGTCAAGGTGAGGATGGAAGGGAGAGTAAAAAGAGTGTTGTTTCTTAGATAACTATGCAGTCTTTGCAGAAGCAGCACACGATTTCTATTTTTTTTCTTGATCTCTCTTTGTCAAAATATTCACTTCAGATACCCTTAGAGTCAAATAAAAATGAAATCTTCTTACTGAGTAAGTTATTTTACCATTGTTGAAAATAAGCTTGCTTGTCTATTGTTGTGTAGAGTCTCTGATAGCTAATAAAAGGCTAGTTAATTAATTACTCTTTAGCCTTTCCTTTACTGGGGGCATCATTGCAGGTTTTTTTCCCTCTAATTTGTCACCTGCTTTTATGAAGCATGATGGTACATACTAGCATTGTGACAAATACCCCTCTGTCAGATTTGGTGGAAATTTCCCCAGCAGTTTAAACACTCTTGGGAGAGGAAAGGAAAGGACAGATAACTAGAGAAACAGATCCACCCTTATTTTTTTCAGGAAACCATCCTCAAATTTTGCTGAGGATTAGATCCATTTATAGATTGGTAATTCTGACATTATTAATCAAGCTCTTTGGCAAAATTAATCCAGATATTCCCAAAAGACAGGAAAGAGTAGATAACAGCAATGCCATGGCCAGAGGAATGGTTAACTTGAAAGGAAAAAATGAGGTATTTTTCTGTGTGAGAAAAACAATGTCTCATTCAGATATATGAAACACACAGCCTTCTCCATTCTGCTCCTTTTACAGCAACATGTAAATCTTTTCCTCCAGGAGGGAACCCAGATGCTCACTTACTTTAATTCAAGTCAAGATAAAATGGCCAAATTTTCCATGCCTGGGAAATGTCATTGAGAGAATTGGACCTGTTGTTTTAGTTTGAAAATTGCAGAAATCCTCACAATTCTTTTTATAGGTTGGGCCAGAAAATACATTCAGCAAAGATTTTCTCTGTGAAATGTCCACTACTGTTAAAGACAGATTTATAACCTATAATCCATTATTTCAAGACTAAGGTCACTACCAAGCATGTCAGTCCATAGGGATATCATAACATAAATTACAATAATCTATAGCACATGTTTACCAATTAATGGATTATTGAAGTAGGGAGCTTGGCTCATATTGTTCCAATCATGCTGGACAGAGAAAACTCTCAGAAGCAGGATCAAGTAAAAACAAATTTAAAATATGCAAAGAAGGCTAATATTTAAGCTGTTCAAATCAAGTGTTTCTTGCACAGCTTCCAGCAAGTGTGTATCAGCTATGTATTTCTAGTTCTGCTTAATGGATTCTGATATGCCTCGACAACTTTATTAGTTCTTTAGAAGAATAAGCATATGTCCTATCACAAGATATTCCAGCTTCATCTCAAATTTGTAATTTGTTTCCCTGCCAACATACTTTTTCTCATTAAACCATCTCATTATCCTTTACCTTTTCTGTCCTTGCAGATTCTGTCTCGAGCATTCTTTTTATTTTAAATGGGATTAGGGCCAGAGGATGAGATAGTGAGTGATTTATATCAGTTTATATGATAGTTCCTGCTCTTATCATGATGTTTTTGTGTAAGTTAGGCATTTCTTTGTCAAGGAGTTTGTACCTGGCTCATCTCTTTACACTAATTATTCTCCCTATCTACATGCTTACTAAAATATAGGTACTTTGGGCTGTAGTGTGAAATGGAGTATTTACTCATTTACTCTGTTGAATTAGTAGGCTTATCATCAGGGGCTTATCAGTGCAGTTTGGCCTGACTTTCTATTTGCTTGCAGTCAATATCAAGAACAGTATTTTATAATATTGATACCTGATCATATCACATAGAAATACATTTTAAGTAATGTATAGGAAAGGAATTCAAGTACAAAATAATTTTAATTCAGGAATTATTAACTAGTGTGGGCTTGACTTTGCAACCTTTACTTCCTGCTCGTGATTTTTGACTCTACAATTAGTGTTCCTAAATTAAAAAAAAAAAAAAAAAAAAAAAAAAAAAACAACCCCAAACCAAAAAAAATAAAAAAAAAAAAAAAAAAAAAAAAAAAAAAGCAACCCCAAGCATCAAAACTTAACCACTTCTTCATTTGTCAACTGTGTTACGTGAAGCACCTGTCTGGGGCCTAAGGCTGGTTCATTAGTAAATTTGACAAACTAGAGGGAAGCCAGTGAAGTGTCATGTGGCAATTTTCTGTGAGCTGTCTTCTCCTGGTGTGATCACTGAAAGGAAATATACCTACTGCTAAGTTTTGTTGTTAGCCAATGTGGAACTCAAGGAATCATTTCCCGTTCCAAAGGGACCTGTATTCTTTGGCTTTGGGACTATTCACACACAATCACAAAATCACAGAATGGTTGAGGTTGGAAGGCATCTCTGGAGATCATTTAGTCCAATTCCTCGCCTCAAGCAGAGTGACGTAGAGCACACTGCCCACAATTGTCCAGACCACTTTTGAATATCTGTAAGGAAGAAGACTCCTCAGCCTCTCTGGACAACCTATTCCAGTGCTCAGCCACTCTCACAGTAAAGAAGTTTGTCCTCACATTTGGATGGAATTGCCTGTTTTTCAGTTTGTACCCATTGCTTCTTCTCTTTCCGGGTATCACTAAAAGCAGTGTGGCCCCATCCTCTCTACACATTCCTTTTTTATTTTATTTTTTTCCAGGAGGAACAGCCCCAAGTCTCTCATTTTAGCTCGTGGTCCAATCTCTTCATCATTTTAGGGGTCCTCTGCCGGATTTGCTCCGGTTGCTCCCTGTCCATCTTGTACTAAGGGGTCCAGTACTGGGCACAGTACTTGAGGTGTGGCCTCAGTAAGGCTGAGTAAAGGAAAGGATCACCTCACTTGACTGTGCTCTTCCTAATGCGGACCACGATCCCATTGGCCTTCTTGGCTACCAGAGCACATTGCTGGCTCATGGTTGGCTTGTCCACCAGGACTCCCAGGTCCTTCTTCACAGAGCTGCTTTCCAGCAGGTCAGATCCCAGCCTGTACTGATGCATCAGATTATTCCTCCCTAGGTGCAGGACCCAGTACTTCCTTTGGTGAACTTCATGATATTCCTCTCTGCCTGTCTCTCCAGCCTGTCCTGGTCCCTCTGAATGGCAGTACAGCATTCTGGGGTATCAGCCACTCCTTCCAGTTTTGTATAATCAGAAATTTACTGAGGAGTCTCTGTTCCTTCATCCAGGTCATTGATGAGTAGCTGAACAGGACTGGATCCAGTGTTGTGCCCTGGTGGGCACTGCTAAATACAGGACTCCAACTAGACTCCGCACATCTGATCACAGCCCTCTGAACTCTGCCATTTAGCTGGTTCTCAATCCATTTAAGTGTCTACTCATCTAAACCATACTTCCTGAGCTTGCCTGTGAAAATGCTATGGGAGATAGTGTCAGAAGCCTTACTAAAGTCAAGGTGGACAATATTCACTCTTCTCATCTACCCAGGCAGTTATGTCATCATAGAAGACTCTCAGGGTAGTTAAACATGATTTCTCCTTGATGAATCCATGCTAACTACTCTTGATCACCTTCTTGTCCTCCACATGCTTTGAGATGGCATCCAGGATGAGCTGTTCCATCAGCTTTCCATGGATGGCCACAAGGCTGTCTGGTCACTTTTTTTTTCTGTTTTTGTCGCAGTGGTTGCCCACTGTTTGTGAATGATATACTGTAATATGCATTTCTGTACATAAGCAGAGGGTTATGTACATAAGAGAAGTGTAATTATAAGAAGTCAGAGAGCTTGGAGACATTGCTTCTCTGGCAGAGGCTGATTTGCTGCAATTACCTTCTGTGAGCAAGAAGCTTTCACAGAGCTCAGAGCCTGAAAGGAAGGTTCATAGCATGAACCTTCATAGGTGAACCTTTATGAATGAACCTATGAAGGACACTTCATAGGTTGTCCATCATTTCTCCCTATTTCCTCATTCAAACGAGACTTCTCTATCTTTTCCATCATAATTTGGGTCCAAGGACAAAGCATACTGGTATAATTTTCAAACCCTAAAAAGTTGTTTCTGAGCCTGTAGGGACTGAGGTTCCTAGAAATCTTATAACAGGGGCAATTTTGGACACAAGGGCAGCAAGAGGCAACAAGAGGTCCAACTTGACAGCCTATGTGCCATATTCCTTTTTCAGTGCCCGGAGCCCTGTCAAAATCTCCCAAACAGCTCTTTTCATATGTATATTGTATAACAGGGGCAAAAGATGTTTTCCCTCTAGCCCTGTGCTGAGAAGCAACTGAACTATTTTTCTGAATCTTTCCCAAAAACCACTTAGCCTGGGACAGACAGCATGTATGGAGAAAGTCCAGCCCAAACAGTTGAAATTTGGCAAAGCCGAAAGCAAACTGAAAGGCATTCTTCTAATGGAAAGTGTTAGGTGACCTCTGCTATGCAGAGTTCTCCACCTGAGACACACAATGAAAGTATATAACTAACCATCTGTATTTGTCAGCTAGGGTGTACGTACTCTGAATAGCAATTTTTATCTACAAAAACATACACCCTGCTATATATACATGCTACATAACTCCACACTGCACATAACTCCACACTGCACCAAATTATTGGCCACAGGATCAAATGTGCCCCTTATGTCATCCTGGTGTATACCACCTCCAGCATTCTTCTGTGCCCTGGCCCTATGGTATAGCCCAAGCCTTCTTTTTTTTTTTTTGTCAGTTGCTACCACTGCAGAAAATGAAAGACAGCCTCACACATTTGTCTCTGCCTTTCATTTTGTTTTGCTACAGAAGTCAAAAAGAAAGGCTTTGGAAGGACTTTCTTCAGTACAAGTGAGGAAGCAGCTGTTCACCATGAAAAAAAGCCCATGTGCTTCCTGAGCTAGGAAAGAGCTGCGGTCACCATCCCTGTAGTTTCTTCAGATACTTCTTGTGGCCTGAGAGGTGACTTGTTCTGATACTGTGGCACATACGGCTGAAGGATGACAGCAGGGTGGGGATGGGAGACTAGGCAAAATCATGTGGTTGTGACTCACAGTAAGATATTTTTCAAAACCTTTACTAAGACTGTATGTCCAACAGTCTGTGCCAAGCCCTGTAAGAAATCTACCCTGTGTTATCATTTTATTGAAAGAAGACCAAAAAGAAGGACCAAACAGTGTAGGAACGTTGGTCAGTGAAGCTTGTGAAACTATTAGCCGTCCCATAATGGGAAGTTTTGTTATTGATATAAAAGTTAGGAGAGCAAAGGCACTGTGATTCACTATCGTGGTTGGCACAGGGATTATCTAAAATGACCACATGTTTTTTTTCCAAGTAAATGGAATTGTATTTAGCAAAGGTCCCACAAGTGACCCAGCCACTGCCTCTGTACAGGTAGTGCAAGGGCCCTGAGAAGTAAAGAAGGGCAAGGGGGGCTCTGCAGGATCTCCTGCAGTCAGGAAAAGTTGATCTGTGAGACAGGTTTTATATTTCCTCCTCTTTGCACAAGCAGAAACAGAGTAGCACAGGAAGAGTTGCTCTAGTTTCCTAATTGATGTTTACTCGCTTCCCCATCTGGGCAGGCTCCCACGCTCCCTTCTTCCCGCTTCTCTCCCACAGTCCGGACTGGGATGTGACTCTGCTTACATGAGGTAGCATTGAGCAGAGTTATTGCTATTTGCCAGCAAGAGGAACATTTAATAATTGTAAAAGTCACCAGAGCTCTCAGTCTTAGCCCATATTAATGAGGGGCATATCACTAGTGATGGAGAAGTCTTCTTCCTGTATCTGAGGCATTTTTATGGTTTCCTTCACTTGCTGTGATTTTTGAACACACCTCACTCTCCTGAGTGTGATGATCCTTGCAATATTCCTTTTGAGGTCTTTATTTATAGTCTAGCAGTGTAGTCTGTCGCCCCAAGTGGTCAGGAGCCAGGGACCTGCAGCACTGCTGGTTCTGAGATAAGACAGGTGCCCTTCTCTCTGTATGGGCAGAGCATCTCCCCCACAACTCCCAGTCCTGGCTGGGGGCCGTGACCAAAACCAGGTGCTGCCTCTTTCCAAGAGCAGCCTGCCTGCCTGCTCTCCCCGGCAGCTCACATGCTCACAGCTGCCACTCCAGGATTTACTCTTGGACTATTTAAAATGATGTCTGTTCTCAGCCTTAGAGAGAGACTCTTAGCATTACTTCTCTTACCTAAAAATGTCAGCCACCAAAACCATTTCTGTATGTGAAGGTGGAGCATGGTATGCTTTGGCACAGGTACTAATGCTATTAAAAGGGCAGAGCTCCTGGATGCAAACCACCACGCTTTTTTGCGGGGGTAGAAATTAAGGTATCTCCATATACTGTTTTTTTGTTTGTTTGTTTTTTGTTTTGATATGAGCCCTGGTAATACCTCACAGCTCTGGGCTGGGGAAGGGAAAGGAAGACAGCCACCTGCCAAAGCAGCATGGCATCTGCTCTTATGGCCCAAGGTCTGTTTCCTGTAGATTAATTTTGAGATTGTAGAAGAAGTGTGCTGTGGGACAGGGATTTGTATCTCACTTGGCCTGACTTGGCTCAACATATAGCCTTTTTATTTTTATTATTTCTTATAAGTAAGGAGCACCTACCTACAGTAGGATATGGCGGAAAGGAGGATATAAGCACACATCTGATTGATAGACATGATTTGGTGTGATTTGATTTAATAACCTCCACTGTGATTCCAGAAATCAGGAAAACAAAGAAAGCCAGCACTTGTTATAGCACACTCTTCTTCTGCTGTGCCCATTGAACCCCATCCTTCTTTAGAAGACCCTACATGCATGCCTCTCTCAGCAGGGGTAGCAGGTGCTAGTTGGTCTTGTGACCAACCTGGTAGAAAAAATACCTGCTGTTTTCCAAGGAAAATGAGATAATAGTGCTGAAGAGCAACCATCCCAACTGTATCAATGAGAGGGCATGATTACTGATATGATGCTTGGGATTTCTGTCCTTATTATGCCAGGCACAGCACAGTGAAGACCACTTGTGCTGTAAGTTAAATCAGTCAGGCCTTGGTAATTGAAACGATCTCTGCTGATTGTACTAGCTCCAAGTCCAGAGCGCTCTCCCTGTCTGCAGTGCACTCCTTCAACATCCGCTCAGCCATCACTTGCATAATCTACAGCAAGATACAGTATATGGGCTGCAGACACCTGTTAGCAACACAGCAAACAGGACACTTCATTTCAACTTCCACTTCACTTCCCTCTCAGCGAAGAAATCTTTCTCTTGAAACTAAGTTTCACAATGAATGTACTTTCACTGAGATAAGATTTGCAGAACTTTTTTTTTTTTTTTTTTTTCAATCTCCTAATGAAAACACAAGTAGTTGAGTGCATATCCGATTATTTCCTTATCCTCTGTTGGGGACTTGAGGAGGGGAGAAGAAGCATATGGAAAGGAAATGTCACATAGTTGCTTTTTTTTCTTCCCAAAAGGTCCTGGTGACAAATCCTTTAAGGAAGGAGGTATATGGAAGTAACTGCATGTCAAGGGAACCCAGGAGCTCAGCTAGGTCTGAAGAAGAAAACCCTGCGGAGTTTTCTGTGAAAAAGGGGAGAATGCAGAAAGAGATTGGAAGGAGGGAGAGAGAAGAAGCTGTGAGGGTGGCTCTTGCCAGCTGCTCTTCCTCACCTGCAGGGTGCCTGCAAGGTGCTGTTCCTCTTTGGGAAGGTCATACTGTCCTCCCTGGCAGTTTGCTCTTACATATTGCTCCCAAGTGGGAAGAGAACCTCTTGACACTGCACTAGAGTCCTCCCTTTCTTGGGGCTGAGATCCCGAGCCCACGGGCTGGGGCTGAGTCGGTACAACCCTGCATGGAGAAGTAGCAGGGGACGAATGAGGAAGTGGTGGGTTGAGTAAAGCCGTGTGCTATAGAAATCTTTATTTTCCATAAAGCTATGGAGGGGGTGGGGAGGAGAAGACGGGACACCAGCCCTTGCTGCAACAGAGTGTTTTCATTGTGATGCAAATATCTTTGTGTAATTTGGGTCAGGTTCAGGTTCACCCAGTTCTTGCGGCTAGAACTGAAACTAGTATGTCTTCACTTTTGCTCATGGCTCTTAGTACCTCTCCTCTCTCACGAGTTTTGGGGTATGATCCCAGAGCTAGTTTTGCCTCTGGGCATCTTACGTGTCTCTAGAAGACAGTGGTTTAATGGAGCACATTGCCAATGTTAGTTAAGTAGGTGGTAGTGATCCTCCTCTCCCATTCTTTCACTCTTTGATCTCTCTCTTTTTTTTTTCTTTTTTTTTTTCTCCAAAGGAGCTGGTGGGATGTGCCCTGGAGCACATTGCTGTGCTATCACTCTTAAGAGTTTTTGAAAACCAGTTTTGCTTATTCTGTGTCATTCATACTAAAGCACTAAAGTGAGGCTGAAGTTGTCTGTGGTGCTTGCAAATGTAGTATCCAGCCATTCAGCACCGGATTCCAGTCACGGAGGCGCTGTTCTGTAGATCAGTCCCAATAGCTTTGAAAATAGCAACTTTGCTTCTGGGAAACATGACGTGCAGATCTGAACAGGAAATTTACTGCCTTTTTACATAAAACTTGACTTCTCTTCACCCCCTGCTCGCAGTGAGCCTGTAGATGTTGAAGTCACCTCACTGTTATGCTGCGTGGGGTCTTTGTCTCTTGCCTCCCGCCCATATGTTGACCTAGCACCATTTTTCTTGCAGCACAGCCGGCGCTAAACTCTGGGGGCACAGGGCAAAGGCAGGGCTTGGTCACTTCTCTCTTGCCCCCCTCAGAGGGGCTGACTTTTGCTGCTGCCTGGTGTGGATTAGTGGGGCTCCCCTCCAGCACAGGGCCCTAGGCAGTCACCTTAGTTGCTCTCTCCTAAATCTAATTCTGTTCCGCTTTGTCCAGATTATAATGCTTCTTGGAATTCATTTTAAATGCAGAGCAGGGTCAGGGGAGTCTTTGGGGCCAGCTCAGATACTGTTAGGGCTAGGGCTGTGCTAGAGGCACTTCAGTCCTGTTTTGCAGAACTGACTGTTAAAATCATAGCTGTTTCCTCAAAGGGCTATTAAAATATCACCTCCAGCAAGTTGGGCTCCCTGCAGCTGCTGCTGTCTCTCCTGGTACCCGAGCTCCCTGGCTTGGCTCTGTGCATGACTCCTTCTCCCACCCACTCAATGCAGATCTAAAAATCATTGTCCCCATCAGCGGAGGGTCCTGCTGTTGCCATTTCTCCATCCTGGCCCTATCCTTTATACTACCTGGACCTGGCCCTTACCTGGCTGGTGCTCCTGCAGCAGCACATACTGATGGGGTTCAGTGCTCACTGAGCCACTCTGGGGCCTTTGGAGGGGATGGAGCACAGCATGGAGGGTGAAAAGCTCAGTGTCTTGCACTTCAAAGCTGCCTCTTACTTTGAGGGATCTGATTCAGCTTTACAGACTCTCTTCCTCCTGCAACACAAATCAGTTTTCCTGCCACTTACATGCAGCTGCTTCTGGTGTGAAGTGTGGCAGCTGCTTTACACTGCACAGGAGAACACTTTGGCAAAGGAGACTAATGACTGAGTTTGGCTAAACCTGCACAGGGGAATTTAGGTAGAAGGAATGTAGTCATTGGAATTTGGCCAGGACACTGGGAGAAAACACCTGTACTTCAGTGGCATATGCTATGAGATAATAATTTGCAGCAAAGGAGAGCTGATGCAGTAAAGGAGTCAGTGTTGAATAAGTCATTGTTCTAGATGTACAATGCTTCTCTCCATCTGTAGGGAATTGGGTTTTAATGTTTACCTCACAACTGTATGAGCCAACCATTTTCCTTAACATGCTCATGGTAGACTGCTTTAGATGTGTAAGGCGTGTGGGGAAGCTGTTTTTAAGTTCTCCTGAAATACCTCTGTTTTCCTGGACTTTGGTTTCACATAGAATTAGAGGCAAAAACAAAACTGGAGCCTTGGATCTGTACAGCCTGAAGTATTAGATCTGGAGGAATAAAAGTTTCCTCTTTCAAAATGATTCCCTTCCATCCTGCCCCAGCTTAAAACCTAGTAGGTAAGGGACGGCGTTTGGAGTTTGAGATGGCAGTGCCTGAGAAGGCTTGTGATCCTGAAATTCTTGTGGAAGTGGTGTGAAATGAGCTGATTCCCTGGCCGATCTGAAAAGATTGGCTCATGAAAAGAGCTTGTTGAGATTCTCTGCTGTATTTTTCTCAAACCTAGCCCTTGATCAGTGCCAAATCTGTGTGTGAATGTTGCCCTATTGGCCATTTGTGGCTCTTCATGATCATTGTAAAATCTTCTGGACTTAAAGGTTGTAAATTCATCAGAGAGACAAAAACACTATTTTCATGTTGTGCTTTTGTAGTGGCAAGCCTGAGAGATGGTGAGATCCCCAAACTGACTCATGGATTGCAGTATGAATAATAAATATCTGTAGCTGATATTGATCATAGCTTTAACTACATTCATTTTGATTGACTTCAAGATTATCTTTGCCTGACAACTTTTATTCTTTTAGATGGACTCCTTTTCAAGGTAAACAATTGCCTTAAATGATTTCTCAGTAAGCAAAAAAGAAAGGAAAACTGCCCTAGGCTTTCTGTCATCACTAAGAAAGCAACTATATTTTGGACTGGACCACAGAATTGCTATGAGAATGAGTGACTGCCTTTTCTTCTTATAGAAGAGGAAGTGCTACATTACTCAGAAAGCACAAAGTTCCTACAGAAAGTGGCCCTATGGCACTATTTCTTGGAAAAAGTGCTGCCATTTTTTTTCTTTTACTAAAAAAAAAATTCAGAGGGATTTCCAAAGAAGAGAATTATGGCTGTAAGGATCCCTGACCATTCCAAAGAAATAAAGCAATCTCTGAACACAGTGATCCTCAAGAGAAATCATGCTATTTTCTCCTAGTGATAATTATTAACCCCAAAATGGAAAGAAAAGAGAATGTTCTTATGGTAAAATATTTAGAGACAGGAAAACCCCCTAGCATCCAAATAAAAGTTGAATTCTACTGAATGGAGAATTTGTACAGGCTTTCCTTAAATTGACAGCCGAGCAGCCAAGTTTGGTCCATTCTCTTCCTTTCACATTCTCAAGCTCTTCAAGGGTCAGGTGAGTAGCAGAGATCGGGCGACACTTCACCCAGGGAGCTGGACAGCATGATCCTGGCCGCCTGTGAAAACGAGTGTTAGCTCGTGACTAGCTGATTTTATCTTGGGTTTTATCTTTTCTCTCAAGGGAGAAAAACCCTATCTCACACCTGGAACATCCTAGAAGGGCAAGAAAACAAGTGCAGGTCTTCTTTCCTTGCCTAGAAAATGCTGAGCAATAACTGTTGGACTTTCAACACTTCTTGGAAGCTGGTTTCAGTTTCCAGGACTGCATATTCTCGGTGATCTGCTACATATCTCTGAAGCACACATCTCTGCCTTGTATGTAAATCTGCAGCAATACATCCTAGATTCTTGTAAACTAATACCCCCATTCGATTAATAGAAACCCCTAGTTCCCTTTTTTGCTTCCTCTGCTGACCACAACTCACGTCATGAGTAAAGTCCCGTCTGCCATGATGCCTACCAGTGTGTGTGCATATGGTGTGCAGAACATGAATGCAGCAAACCACTTCACAGCCTTGTTGTTTTCTTTTGCCTTTTTTTTCTTCTCTCAGTGGAAACTATTAAAGCCTGAAAGTGTTTGCTAATAAAATTCACACAGCTGCTGTTGCTGCAGATGAAATTGTAATGCCATAATAGGGATTTCTAGGCAAGGATGCCCCTTGTGCAAAGTGCAAAGAAGGCGGCAGTGCATTTTTTTGCAATGGCACAGAAAGCCATTGCAAAAACCTGTCATTCTGTGTTTAACCACCAAAGCAGTAAATAAACTAGCCTGTAAGGTTGGTCTCTGCAGTCAGCTCAGGCTTGCAGTTCTTTTCCTCACCCCTGTGCTGGAGATACAGACAGCAAAACTGCCCTTCCCCCAAGCTCACCTATGCCTTTGAGAAATCAGATTTTGATGCCATTTTTTTCCTGAAGGTGGGGATAATACAGTTCGCTGAAGACTCACATTTGGATTGTCAATGGCTAACATTTGTCCTCTAGGTTATAAACTCCCAGTTGCCTGATAATGTGAATGCTGACATGCAGTGTGATTCTGCTGCAGAACAAAGACCGTGAGGAAGAAGACCTCCATTCCTGATTTCTCCCTTTCCCCTTTGAATTGAAAATGCTGGGTTTTTGTATCTTTTGTTTTTAATCTATACATAAAAATGACCTTGTAGGTCAGAGAGTGGATCCACCCAGAATGGATGTTTGAGAAGAGCTGGCCTTGCTACCACAAAACTATCATTTTCTGGTAGATGCAGGCATGTCTGGCTGGACCAATAGGGTGGCAGGCACCTTATCTTGGGCAGGGGTGCTTAAAGAGCAGAAAAAAAGTGACATTTCCATCAATGTTTCTGGAATTCCTTCCCATTTGTAGCACAAACCAGCATTTACCTGAAGGTTTTGAGAGGACAACCTTAGCCTTTTGTGTAAATAAAGCTTGAGCAGCAGTAGTAGAAAATTCTTTGTCTTACTCTACAGCATACCCGAGCCATCAATCCATCGATATATGTATGAGGTTTCTAAGCCACGGGACTTTCTCTTCCAAACACAATAATGTATGCTAATTGCATGAGAGGTTTTTTTGTTTGTTTGGTTGATTTTTTTTTAACACAATCTATCCTGCTTGCACTGAAAGCACTAGAGAGGGAAGATCTGGGCAAGAATCAGTGGAGAGAAGTTGCTGTCCAATTTTGGCACTTCTGAAGCTTTTGTTGATCATTTGTGAACTTTGCTGTGGCTAATGGACAGAGGCCAGCTGTTCGGGAAGATGGAACCAGGAAGCTGGGATAGAAGAAGGGGCTTCAAGCACTGTCTCCTAAGCCATTTGAAGCACTTCAGTTTAGTTACCCTTTCCCTTTCAAAATGCACAATTGCTAATTTGCAAGAACAATTATTTTTTGAGTGTATTTGTCATTTTCTACTTTTCAGACAAGTGTGGCACTCTTTCAGGCAAGTGGAGCATCACTAAGGGGAGGCAAGAGTCTTTAAAACATGTTCCTAGTTTTGAATATTTGTCTGTTGCCAAAAAGTAAATAACTCTACAAAATGATCTGATAGAAATATTGTCTCCTTTTTGCCAGCAGTGCTTCTGAATTATTTCAAAAGTCAATTCCTGAGAGTTTTGCTCTTTTTGTTAGAAACTGCATGCTCAGCAAGATACTCCTGTCAGTAAGGCTTGAAGCTTCTGTTTCTGAAACCTGGAAGTAGAATGTGCTAGCTGATGTCTGTGAGTCTGATCCTGTAGCTCTTGTTCACACAAAGATTTTAGTCTTGTCCCTGAACGGGGTGCAGTTCTGATTTAAACATGATTCAAACAGTGCCTTATTCAGTGCTTTCCCTTCCACTAAATTTATGGGTGGAGGGCTAGAGGGGAAGGAAGACTAAGTGAAAAGAAGCATCAGACATTGACTTCAGCAAGAGTGGGCTGTTCTGTTTGGTTGGGGACTCTTTTAAAGTTTCCTGAAGATTGCCTCCCTACTTCTGAAGTTCCTAGCATGTGCTAGATTGGCTCCCGATAGATGCTGTTGCTCTGTTCCATCCTTAGTGCACAGATTCATGTAATACTTGAAAGCAGTTGTTATTTATGTACTTACTGATTTATGAATGTGCTGGCCTAGTTCAGTAAAATTGGTTGTTGAAAATCCTAGCGGCCCTGAGGGTGGTTGCTTGAAGGGGCTGCCTGCAAGCTCTGCTCCGTGTAACTTATGCTTTTTCACCAGAAAAATGGACCACCTTTTCAGTGGTTCTTCTTCTCCCTCAGCCTGCTCAAGTCTAGATACAGAAGTCTCTCCTCAGATTGCACCTCAAGCCTTCAAGGCCCAGCTCTAGCCTGGGCCATTACCAGTTACTTGCTATGTACTGCTAGGCCTGTGACACCCCTGGACATTTTGAATCCCAGGTCAAAATATCCGAAGTGGGCTGAGGCACCTACAGCTTCCTTTGGCCTCATTCTCCTGCTGAAGAAGAAGGCAGAGACATCTCCTTTTCAGCTTTTTAAATGGAACTAGTTATTGACAAATGCACTCCTCATTAGTTAGCACCAGAAACATCAAAAACATCAAAACATCAAAAGTTCCACAGGAACTTAAGGAAAAACTTTCTGACAGTGAGGGTGACAGAGCACTGGAACAGGCTGCC
>JAWLRI010000879.1:131230-161380 GCA_034781795.1 Crypturellus tataupa
TGCGTGTGCAGGGGGGTTGGACTAGATGACCTCTAGAGGTCCCTTCCAACCTTAGGCATTCTATGATTCTATGAAACACATAAGCTTTTAGGCAGTGGGTTCTGGTTAAAGCTGACCTGAGGTTTAGCAAAATAAAATGCTCAAGCCTCTGAGTCATTCTGAAAATTTCCTCCTTTCTGGGAAAATCAGCAATTTGAAGGTGGTCTCCAGGCAGAGAACAGTGAAGGTAACACATCAGAGCCAGGGCTGGACAAATACTCATGTTATGCAGTTTCCCATGGAGAGTCCAGCTGTGGAAAAGACTAGAGCTTGAATTCTTCCCATTGTGATAGCTCCTGGCTAAAACCTATAGCTGTGATGATTGGAAGTCAGAGGATGCTTAATTACTAAAACGCATCTTTAAGAGGAGATATGTATCTTTTTTTCATGTTTTAAAATACATGCATGCGATAGTGTTCTGTAGTAAATGCTCTGTTGTTGTGTGTTTTCTAGGAAGATGTAGTGAATCACAAGGGAAATTCTGTAGAAGGACCCAAATACTATTTCATGTTAACCTCACCTTTGTTTTGCTTGGAAACCCACTCTAGGTTTGTGCTGGTAGGATTTCAAAATGTTGTGCAGCTAGATATGCACCATTTTACTAGATTTCCCCTACTTTGCTTTCTGGGACCAGGTTTCAGGACATCTGAGATCTTGGTTTTGCCCACACTATTTTTTTAACACATTTTTAACCCATAACTTAGCTTTAAAGGGTGCTCTTGGAGACTGTCAGAAGTCTTGTGATAAGGCTTTATTCTGCCTCTGGAGACTTTAACTTGTCTCTGCTGTGTGAGTCTTTTGATATACAGGATCTTGGATGTTAAAGTTTGGGTTTTCTCAATCCCTGAAATCAAAGCCCTTCCATTTGTATATCATCGTTAGCTAGTATTTCAGAGCAAGGGATTAATGTCAATAGTCTCTCTCCTAGATGAGTCCTAGATTACTGTTGTTGCTATCTTCCTTCTCCTTTCCCTTTTTCTCTCTTTCTCCATCCCTCTCATGAGTCTAGGTGGATTTCCAATCTCCAGGCATTTAACTCTCAGTGAGCAGTATGGAGGCAGTGAACTCCATAACTCACTGCCATGAATCCTATCAGTCCAAAATTTGCAATTAAGTATTGCAGTGTGTTGGAGTGTGCTGGTCTGCATGGTGAATGTGACCCGCCTGAGTCCAGCTCACCAGTTTAAAAAACAAAGACACTATTTCTTCTTGGGGCCCTGCAGAATGTTGCCTCACAGTCTGTGGGATGTGATGACGTGTGTGTTTTTTTTCCTCTTAAAAAAAATTATTATTCTTTTCTAGTCAAGCATTTTCCAAAGCACAAGCAAAACAACCTTTCTTATTTATCTTTTTTTAGCTCTCTGCTGTGCATGAGTGAGTCATGCTGATAGAGGAGCTCAAGGCCAGTGCTGTGTGAGATACTTGCACTCAGCATGAACACTGCACGCAGATGCTCCTCCTCACTGTGAACTGGATACACCCTCATTGCAGGTGAGCCAGAATCATCTGATCATGAATATTCAGAAAAAAAAATGGCTTACAAACTTTCTACTGGCTAGATTTCTTCTGCAGCTGTTAAATGCAAGGACTCCATTTTGTTAAAAGTGACCGTATTTCCTGAGCAGCTACTTAAGACCCTCCCATAAAATAATAATACATTGGCAGGGTTGGTTTGAGATCACTGTCTGACAGAAAGTCTTTTGCCTCTAAGGTCCTAGGGTTAGTGCAATCCAGCCAAACAGCAATCAGAGGTCATTTCATCCTGATGGCACGCTATGCAGACCCATGTGAAATGCTATGGTTCCTTAACAGGGTCAGGCTTTCTCATTGTGAAAGTTGTTATCGTTAATAATGATATTTAGCACCATTTGGGCAGTTTAATCAATCAGCTTGAATGCTGGCTGAGCTGAACTGTCCTGACTAAACCGTGGCAGAGCTAATACATGGAGACAGAGCAGAAGGGAACATCCCTTCCCGTGCAGAAGAAAACAGTGACTTGGTAGTGTTGAACCACAGTCAGACCATGCACTTGCATCTGCAACATCCTACTCTAGCAAAGCAATAAATGTGAGACTTAAGGGATTGTACTGCAGCATCTTCACAGTTTTAAGCTTAGAACGAGTAAAGAGAAAAGAACTTCATTCTGAGGTCTAATGAATTTGGCTATTCTGGGACCTGAAGAAATCCTGAACACCTTTGAACAGTTGCTGAGATATGAGCAGAAATTTCAACCCTAATCTGAAGAGATGCTGTGTAGGTACAAACACTGCTATGGACAAAGGGAAGTTATATGAACTTTGTTTTCCTCTCTATCACACCCAAGGGATGTGTTGTGAGGGTGAGGAAGCCTATTGAAAGAAACCAAAAAAAGAGAGGAAAAAAGAAAACAATTAGGGAGAAATTAGAAAGAGAGCAGGAGGAAAATTAAATGGTCAGTAAAGTAAAAAGAAATTACAAGACGCAAAAGCAGCAGGATTATTTTTTGTCTCCTTCTCTACCAGAGCTGTGGAGGTCTCTCTCCATAACAGTGCAGCCTCCTCCTTAAGAGATTCATCGGTAGACAGAGATTTGAGATGAAAAAGACAAACTGGTGACTAGAGAGCCTCGCAATACCTCTGCGAATTGCAGGATGTCAGTGGGACTGGAGCAAAGAGCGAGCCCAGATAACACAATGAGTCCTATTGGAGGAGAACACCCTGGGAGGACATCTGTCACTGCTGGAGTGTGTCTGGTCCAGCTTCTGGTTGCTCCTTTCCTGAGCTGAGTCATGCCACTGGTTTCCATATGTGGGAGAAAGGGTTGTGTGGATGCCCCTCAGGGACCAAACAGACAGCCGGGAAGTGTGGAAAGGCAGATGAAAATCAAGCTGTGTCTTCTTTCCAAGGCTGCTGTTCCTGTAAATAAGAACAGGGCATAGCATGTTTGCTGGTATGTGCCCTTGGATGCTCACAAAAACAGCAGCAGAAGCTCTAAACGCCTTACAAAAGGGGGAGAAAAAGGAGAGTTGTGAGTCAAAAAAGATAGGAGTAAATGACTGTACGCCTGATGCACCCATCTCACAGGGTGATCTGCTCATCTTAACAGGATCCTTATACAGCATGGTTTCCCCCATCTGTGTTCAACAAGAGCAGCAGCTGGTGCGAAGGCATTTCTGTGCTTCTTTATCCTCAGGAGGAGGTCAGAACCCAAGGTCTCCTCCAGGAAAGTGGTAATAATGTGCCACTGATTAGAAAAGGGAGGATCAGTGAAATTTAAAGTTGAAAACCAAACGAAATGGAAAAACAACAACAACAACAACAAAATCTTACAGGAGAGATTGTAGGAGAAAACATGGAGGTCCCCTAGGGAAACTTGCTTTGGAATTTATGGTTTTTAAGATATGGGAGTGTGTTTCCTTTGTTGTAACCCAATGATTAGAGAAGATGCTTTCTCCTGCAGTGTAACATGTCTGTCCTCTTCCTAAACCTTTCACTTGTCCTGCCTTCTCCACCCTCCTGTGGATCTCTCACTAATGCACAGCACTTTTTCCTTGTGGTTTTGACCCATCCTCCTCTCTAATGTTTAACTGTGAACCTTTCTTTCTGATGATGGTAACTACCACTGCTTGGATGAGGGCCCTTAGCCACAGCCAGTGGCATTTGCAAACCCTGCTCTCCCTCTCCTCTTCCCTGGGATTCTTGGTATCTGCCTGCAAAATATGACCCAACATACTGAGTATGTGACAGACCTCGAATCAGAATGTCACCCATCCAAAGAGTTTGCATGAGATTGTATTGCCAGCCCAAGTCCCAGTTGCCAAAGCCTCTCTGCAATTTTTTTCTCACCCTCTTCCTCATCAGCTAATGTCCTGAGGCTTTAAAAAGGGAGGACTTTGAAATATGAGTCCAAACTGTTGGTCACTGAGTACTGTTACTGCTACAGCTGCTTCAGTCTTTTATTTCTTCTTCTAGCATGGGTTTTAGTGGGCACGCATAGCACCATATATTCTGTGACTTAAGATTTTTAATTTCCTGTGGGGAACATTTCTTATGGCCTGCAGGTAGGTCCCTTGTTATTCTTCCTCCCTGCTCCTTCTAGGTCTTTCCTTAACCCTAGAGATTTTCTGTGGCCCTAACTGCCCCCTTTGAGATCCCTTTGGATCTCATTTACTCCAGGATGTAACTTGACTGTTTTCAGGGGTGCTGGTTTTCATTTACATCTCGGGAGCTGAGAGAAGCAGCAGAGTCCCTATTTGCTGTATGTTCATTGGTAAGGGTAAAACAGCTTGTCCATGTTGATAGCGGTAATTGAGAAACCTTTGGTACTCGTGCATCTGTGCCTGCTGCAAACAACCGTGCTATAAACCCAAAGTGATGATGTATACCATAGTAATGTGTTTAGTGGTCTGTTTTTCTGGGAATCGGTGAATAGATATGGGGGGATGATCTGGCTAAAGAATGCTTCTAAACTGATATCTCCTACTGAAGAAACATTAAGTTTCTGCCATTCAGAGCTGAGGATGACACAGACATCGGCACATGTGTTTGTGGTGCAGCTGCCGACTACCAGCAACAGGGAAGGGAAGGACGCATGGAATGCAAGAGGGGCGGCAGCGTTTCAAAACTGCCATCTCTTAGGTTTGCACCAAATCCAAATGCTTGAGATCAACAAAAATTGAAGCTAACTGTAAAAATAACACTTTTTTTCCCCCCCGCCAATCTCTTCTTTCATTTCATCCTTGCATTCATGATCTTTTAATTGGTTTGGACAGTTGATTTCCCCAAGAGACTGAGCCTTGACCTTCCAGGGGGGTGAGGGTAACAAGACGTAACGTGTTATTGAGCTGCGTTTACCAGAGAGGCAATGGATGGACACGTGGCCATGTGAGTGTAATGGTATGCACAGTATGTTTGTATGTCTCAGGGATTAAGAGAGAAGTGTATGTATATATACACATGTACATATATACACATTATACATATATGAATATATACACATGACTTAAGGTTTGAAATACATCTCTTCCCCAAACATTTTTTTTTTCCACCTGGGATCCCAAATCACTTCAACCCACAGTTTCTTTTGGAATTTAGGAATTCTTTTTGGAATTTCTAATGCAACTCCCACCCTGACATTTAGCACTTTCCTATGAACAGTTTAGGAAAACCTGACCTAAGCTTAGAAAAAATGTTTGAACCACTTGTTTTAATTTTAGCTTTCTAACTATTCACTTTTCATTGAGAAGAAATTTGGAGATTCATCTGAAAACCAAAGCCTTTGTTTTTCTTTGCAGTTCTTCCTTGCTCATTCATTAGCTATCTGTGCGCTGGGTATCTCAGCTCACTGTGTGGTGTACAGCTGGGTGGTGTTGCACAGACACTCTCCCTGCTCAGCAGCCTTGTTAAAGGCCTTATTTTCAAATGAGCTGACTGTCAGAGCAGGTTCCACTGGCTTCACCTCATTACATGAAGATCCTGTTGAAACCTACCAGTCATATCCACAAACATCAAAGGCATTACGAAGATTCACACCAGATAAAAGTCTGGCCCACCCCACTTGGGATACACCCATCCTCTGCCCACATATTGCTCTTTTCCCACCCGTCCTGTTGCAGGGCATGGGAGCTGGGTGGGACCGTTGCTCAGCATGGCTGATGCTGCCTGGATTTTGTCTGGGTTGGCAGCGAGTGCACTGCAAGACGAGAGACTCAAGCACTGCCTTTGCCTGGGGCCATGTTTATAAAGGCAGTTTTACTGGTAGCGTTCTTGTTTGCATGCATCTGCTGCTATGCTGAGTGGAGGTATACGTGTGCCTGGCTGTCCTTGCAAGTGCCAAGGGCCTGCTCTGCAAGCCACTTTCTCAGCAATAAATACCATCTACTGCAAACTGCTGTAGTGGAGCCTTTTCTTGTATGTCCGGTGCATTTTTGCATAGCCTAGTTGGACAGTGGTGTTTTGCTCATAGATTCATGGGAATCCAGGGAAAAGGATCTGAACTTCTCTTTGCTTGGGCCCATCTGGCTGTCCCCAGCTCAGAGCTTAGGGAAAGGAGGAAATCGGCTTGCATGCAGCCTCTTAATTTTATCATAGTGAAGACTGGAGTTGAGGGAGCTCCCTGTGAAATAAAATCATGCAAAAAGGGGGTGTGCTTTATCCAAAAAGCCTCAGCAAACTGCTGCTCACACTAGTGGGGCAGCATCCGTGTGTGGCATAACTGTCTGCCTACAGGCTGGAAAGGTATGAGTTTGCACAGCTTAGCTTATATAAATTGAACAGTAAGTGCCAGCAAACTGCAGCCGTGTGAGAGAGTCCAATAGGTTTGAAGTGCTTCAGAACAAAGCTACTTTTATGATTTATCCACTTGCCAGACAACCATCAAATTCTTTGCTGAAACTGGAGCTTCCCTGGTAGCACCAGAAGGGCTGGCCAGCCCGTGAGGAATTCTTGGCATTGGAGCAGCTGTCCCAGAGTGGTACAAAAGGCTTTGCCACTGTGAGATGAAGCTATCAATAGGTAGTCTATCAGGGCCGGCAACAAATGGGACATGGGTTTTGCCTCCTTCTGTCTCATCAGCTCCACCACATGCAATATAGAGCGGTAGCAACCCGATAGACACGTCTCATATTTACCGGCAAGGTGTGGTAGCAGCAGGCTTGAGGCTGCCATGGGGCAGAGAGTGGGCAGGAGCAGGTTGGGGTTGGCTGCTGGTGGGTGCTGGTGGCTCAGCCAGGTGATTTTTGCTGTGTGAGCTGCCACTAGGAAGAGGGTGTCTGTGGGGCCTGGTGGGAGCCAGGTTAAATTTGGGGATTCTGGGTCTGAAAGGCTCATATATGGTTATTGCTCACATGTAGAGTGTTGTCAGGTTCTTAGATCTGTCATATTTTTGTTTTCCTGTGTCCCCAGAGAGAAGTCATTGAGCTTCAATCTTTCTGAGGTGCTGTTTTCTCATGTTCCAAGGCTGTACATGAAGTACTGTGTTTATGAAGTACATGAAGTAGCTGTATTTAGCTACTTTTTAGCTACATGAAACATCTTTATAAAGGCACCAAGAAAGGTGAAGTCTTCTGATTTTTTTTTTTTTCTGGTGGATGAGCTTTAGCCAATATGTGAAAGTGAGAGCAAATATCCTGGGTGCATGATTTAATGTCTGAGGAACACATAGCATCACTTCTTTAAAGCATCTGGAGGAGCAAATCTAGTTAGAGCCTCCAAACCAGGATTTCTTTGCTAGGGCTAAGCTTATGTGCATTAAGACTTTATTTATTTAGAGAACAACTCTTATTTCTGCTCTTTTGCCAGCAAAGATCCTCTGGTTTCTGCTGGCCTCGGAGCCTGAAGCATAAGAGATTATTTTCCACATTTGTTTGCATATTGCTTTCATTAACACTTCCAGTAGAAGTCTGTGGACATAAAGTAAGAAGCAGGCACAGGGATGTGGCATGTGAGAGTCCGTCAGGAATGTGTTTGAATATTGCCATAGGAAAGGTTTTTGAGGTTGTTCAAAGGTTGTGATGGTCAGCCATGGCTGGGCCAATCCCATAGCTATTAACTACTGTGGGCTGACTGGATGAAAGTTTCTCACTTAAAATAAAGAAACTGTATTAGTTTGAAATATTTTACAGGGTGGGAATCCAAATCCAGGCTGATAATATCCATGGATCTCCTGTACCCAACAAACTGTCATTAGAGAACGCCAGATAAGTGTACAATGCTATATAAATAGCTAATCATACTTTGGGCATGGACTTCAGTGAGCCTGGTCTGTTCCTTCCTCTAGCTTCCCTTACAAAGTGCATGTCATCTGTGATTTCTGTGTCTACTAGAGTGGCTTCTTACACAGGAGCATGATGATTACTATGCTTTGTGGTGGATGGAGTGATGGGAGAAGCCTGTGTCAGAACAGAAACGTCCGACTACTTTAGTGAGGCATGAATTGGTGGTCACATTGCAACCAATAGGTTTTGCCTCCAATCTCCAAAACATCTGTTTTCTAGGGGTGAAAGAACTTCTCATTGGGAACCATTGGCTCTGCCCTGCTAACCCTATTTGTACACAGATGACTTGTCTTCTTGGCTCTATCACTTCTCCCAGCTAATTCAGACTGACCATGTCTTCCATTTAAACAGAACTGAACAGTATTTTGATGCCAGAGAAAATACCAAAATGTTACTCTCAAACCCACAAAGGATTCAATTATTTCCTGGAGACGATATGAAGCCTATTGAATTGCAAGAGATGGTTATCAACTCTTACTTGTGGAGGAAAAGGGCCAGGAGTGAGTGGAAAAGAAATCATTGTGCAGGCAACTTTTGCCTACAAAAGGCACCCAGCTGATTTCATAAAATTAGGTTAAGCACAGAGTGAAGGAGGAGAAAAGGGGTACTAAAAATCTTGGCGCTCTCTTACTCATGCCTCTCCTGTTCGGCCCTGGGTCTGGGCTCCAGGGGCTATGGCTATGTAGTAGGAGCACACTCCTCTGTGCAGTAGGAGAGGTAGGGATATCTCCTTTAGGCCCCCTCTCCACTGCTTCTTCTGGCAACAAGAAACCTATCGATGGGACTGAGACAGGAAGGACAAGGGGGAGCTCATTAGCTGACCGCTTGTCTTGTTAAGTGGAGGAGAAATGGGTGAGGATGTCCTGAGGGAGCAACAGAAGTGGGTACCAGAAAGTAATTTTTGTGTCACTTTTATTTTAGTCCAGTTGCTTATTTCTCAGATTAGCTTTTTTTTTTCTGATAGTTTTCTGATGCTGGGAAACAAGAACCGTGTCTGGAGCCCATGGGTGAACAAGCTGAGATGGCATGGGCTATGCTGATGTTCTTGAAGGTAAACAGGAGGCATGTAAAAGCATGTGCATTGTAATTCCTGCTACACTGGACTGTCTTTGTGTGGCATTTCAAAATAGTCCAAAGATTTAATTGAGATTAAAAAGTAATCTTTTGTGCAGGAACTGAGAGGAAATGTGATTTGGTTTTTGAGACAATCTCTATAGCAAATAATATAAAGCTGGAGAAAGAGAGTTATATTTATTTCCCTGCTTCAAGCACCTGCATTTTAGATATTCAGTAACAAAGTAGCCTTTCTCCCAGAAACTTGGGTTTTATATATAGCATTTGTAGAGTCAGCCAAAAATAGCATTTGTTAGGTAGCCCAGTGACACACCCTGGTACAAAGAGATCGTAGCTTCTACAAAGAAGCCCAGATAAGAAACAGCTGATTGCAAAAGCATTGCTTGAGATATAGCCCTTAATCCTATTACAACGGGCAGTGGCCTCTCCAGGTCTCTTTCAGCTTGCTGCTGTTTTGTATTTTAAACCAGGCATGATTTTGGGATTACTGTATTGGAAAACATATTTCTTCTTTAAGGAAGGAAGAGGAAAAATGACTTGCATAGTAAATGCACTCCAGCTCTTTCATGTTAGCAGCTGCTATGGCCACAGCAGGGTTAAGGAGAAAAGGAAGGTTCCTTTGTGTGCCAATAGGTGGGGATTGGAGCTCATTTTTCAAATTAAGAGTAACTAAGGAGAGAAAGCAATACCCTGATAAAGAGTCCAACATGGTGGGAGAGTCCAAGAACAAGAGATGCTGGTTTGGCTCAACCTCAAGAAGTCATTCTCGCAGAGGAATGCATGCAGGGATGGAAAATAAAGCAGGCCTCAGCTCACAGCATGTCTCCAAGGTCAGGAGAACAGTCCAGAAAGGTTGAGGATGGAGCAGTCAGGCTTCCAGCCTAAAGGGTATGAAGCGCAGAGGCTGAAAGGGCAAGTTGCCTACACTTGTACTTTGACACTTTTATTGTGTGTTGCACTGTGGGCCTCAGCCCCGAGGAAAAACCCTGAGCTTTACTCCTCAGAAATCAATGGCATCAAGTAATCCTGGTGCTGTCAGTGGAGGAGGGCATTTTACCCAAAACAAATATGCTTTTCCAAATCTGGTTCTTGGTAAAAGTTGTGTTTTTCTTGCCATACTCCCAGCACAGTGTGTGTGCAAGGAAGCAGTATAATGCATATGCAGATTCCCTGCTGAGGGTGGCTACAAGACTCCTAAGCATCTGAAGGACATGATGGCTACAGTGAATTAAAACAGTGTCCTGTCTGGAGGGTGTTACGCTGAGACCTTCCTGCCAGTCTAGAGATGTCTGGTAAGATCCCTTCATGCCTCATTTTGATGTGCACACTGGAGCTGGATCTCTAGCAGCATCCTTAGGCTCTACGATCTGGTAGCAGCCTTAGCCAGAACTGTAGTCCCGTCAGAACCAATAGACCAAGTCCGTTTATGTGGATGCACATGTTTCTCTGCCTTGAAAGTTTATAAAACATAATCTTGAACGTGTAGACATACATGTAAAGCCAATATTTTCATTTTATCTATCCCTCTGTTAGAGATTATCCAGAGATAGACTTAAGAAACAACTTTCCTCCTTAGTAAGATCCAATCCTGTATGCTTTATGTTTCTGATTCAGAGCCCCCTGAGTGTCTGCAGTTAAACTGTGGATTGCTAGTGGCATTTTTAGTCTTAGGATGTAACTTTAAGCCATTTGTTTTCCACTACAGACAGCAGGGCATTTTTTGATTATGTGGGTGTCCATTCTTCATTTATCTTGCTACTTCAAGGCTTAATTCAGTAAATGCTGAAAATGTATCAGCTGGTCTTCCTGCTGCCTACCTCCCCACCCTCACTTCCTCCAGCTATTTGCTTTGAGTTATTTGCTCAGGATTTGTTTTCCCTCTGACTCTACAAGTTTGCCTTGCACAGCAAAAAAACTGCTATTTTGTTCTTTCTGGTATTTGGCAGGAAAACAAAAAGAACACAAAGAAGAAAAGGATAATCATTGTTTTTTTCCTGATGATTTAACACAAAAGTGTTCTTTTGGTGCTACTGTTGCTGCTGTGTTAAAGCATCTTCTTTTCCTAGACTTTCCAAGAACTACTGCAGAGAGAAGAAAACAAGGTGTCTCTTAACCGTGTTTTCCTGAGGCTGGTAGTGGGCTCTAAGCTGAGCCCTGCCTATCCGTCTAGTGCTAGTGAGCAAGGCTCTCTCATGTTATTTTGATCCAGGTGATGGAATCAGACAGAGCTGCTTTTGTGCCGAGATTTGCAAAACTTGCCTCTTTGCTGTTCTACTTCAGTGGAAGTTGAAACAGGTGTGCAAGAGCCCCACTATTCATAGCATTTCGGCTTTTTTTGTGGTTCATATCCTTGTGCCTTATTTTATTAATTCCTCATTTCAGGTTAGGGGTGACCTTCTTCCCCCTCAGGACATAGGAAATGGCTGGTGAAAGCTCCCGAGTGGCTTCTTCCAAATAACTGGGAAAAGACTGGTTTGACAGCAGGCTGGTAGTTAGTTCAGCAGTTTATCTGTGCAGCTTGAGCCTTTAATTTGGGATGCATACTTTCTGGTTTCGGCCATGAGACCAGCCTGTCATGATATTTTTGTTTTCTTCGTCCGCCACCAGCTGAGAACAGGAAATGTGCCGGGCATGCTGAATGAGCAAGCAGCCCAGAAAGGCCGCTTAGATAAACTCTCTTCCGGGGGATCATTTGAGGGCCAGAAGGAAGAAAGTTGTGAGTACAGAAGATGTGAGGGCTACTTCTCTCCTTCCTTCGATGTGAGGGCTACTTCTTTCCTTCCTTCTTGTAAAGTTCTGAGTGATTTTTTTGCTTTCCTGCCAGTATGAGAGAAAGCCAAGAGCTCCTCCCCTTCCTCTCGCTGCCAGCAAGGTGGAAGTGCCTTACACACAGAGCAAAAGAAGAAGCAGGAAGATAATATGAAAAACTGAGTCTTTACTGGATGAAAATAAAACATAAGCAAAAAAACAACAACAAAAGAAGGGTTTGGAAACAGGAAGGGCTGGAGGGGGCTGGCCGTGTAACTTCAAGAGAAACCGCGTAGAAAGCAGCGGTCCTTCTTCAGCAGAGATAGGGAGGGCTACTGTGGTCCCCACCAAGCAATGGAGGAGGGTCCCAGGCAGCCCTTGCCTAAGGACACTGGCAGCATTCAGTGGGTTCCAGCTGCTGAGAAATATGTGGAAATTAAATGCTGTAACTCAGCTAAATAAACAAGGAGAAAAAATGGCTGAGTCAGAGAAAGGGAAATACTCAATTCAAATGCATTATTAATTGGAAAAATGCATAACACAACTGGAAATTCTGTGGGCACGGGTAAGCAAACTATGATGACGAGATAACCAATTAAAGTATTAATTAGTGTACTGTTTGGAAGAGATTCCGATCCATCAATGATAACTCTAAATAGTAAGCTATGGAAGAGACAACATATCTGTATTGCTTTCAGCTGCAGTTCCATGTGTGTCTTGCTTTTATACTTCTGTACATAAATAATCAGTGTAAGAAGCTGCACACTCACCAGTGATGTGCAGATTAATGCAAGATTTGGGTCTTGGTCTTGAGAAGACCAAGAATGATGCACTGGGGACAGAATGATGTACTGGGGAAAAGTTGTACTGGTTCATTTTATGAAAGAAAAGACTACTAAATATTCCCACAGCAAAATAAATGAAGCAGCAATGCTGGAGTAGAAAGTCATTGCAAGAGCTGAGCATTTAGTATCAATAGCAAGTAGTCAGTGCACTAACAACTGTAACAAAAACACAAGATAGTGGTTCCAGAAGATTTTGCTTTGCAAAGAAGGAAAGAAGTCTCATTCAGTCCACTGTGCTAACAGTACAGAGTTCAGTTCCTGCGTTGAGGAATTCACCAGTTACTGATCTGAACATTTACTTGGTCTTGGCCTTTGCATTTCTGCTTTTACCAATTAAAGCATTTGTGAAGTGACTAGGACAGGAAGAAGCATCCATGTACTTGCAAGCAAGAATCACCTGGATTTCTACCTGGAACTGTTTTTCTGTGCATCTAGAAACAGTGAAACAACCCTCGTGTTTGTGTGGATGCTCAATGGATCACTTCTGTGAGGCAATAACGCATCTACAATCAACATTATCAGGACACCAGTAGGTCTTTTGTATGTTGAAGAAAGTTATTTCAGACCACCATTTGACCTCCAGTATTTTTCCAAATTTCCAATTCCTGAATTGAAAATTTCCAACTTTTATACTCTAGGGGCAAATACATGTTCAGGTTCCCTTTTAAGTTGCTGATCATGTTTTCATTAGAGTATAAACCTTGGACCTTCATATGCATATGAACCTTCGTATACCCTCAGTTATTGTGCAAACTCCAGGGCAGACAGGCAGTACCTTGCTGAAATAGTTTTATTGGCTGGAGACTATATTGGCTGGGTGCGAAAGGAACATTTTATCCATCCCACATACAACGTTTACCTCCCTCTTTCCCTGTCTGGACAGTTGGACACTACGTCCTGACATATGAACCCCGACTGGGTGGCACCATGTGTGTTCTGCAGCTAAGTTGTCCACCCCAAACTATGAAGTCTAGATGATCTGATGAGCACTAGTTTGAAAATCCATTTCTGGATAATTTTCTCACTCTGCACAGTATGAACTTTGTATAAAGCTCTGCAGAATCCACCTGGATGAAAACTTCAGTCTAGGTCTCATAGATCTTGTGAGAGATTTTTGAATACACCTGTTTGTTACTGCTTTTGCAAACACATACGAATCTACACATTTTGAAGCTGCAAAGGTGCACATGTCATTACAAACTGAGCATAAAAATGGACTCCCTGGACTTTCTTCTTTTCTTCACTTCTGAAGGATGTGCTGATATTTACCTTACCGAGATGGAGCTTTTCTGATATCTGTAACATCAGCCTTGCCTTAGAACAACAGCTCTGCTTTTTCCTTGCACTGTATCCATGTGGCAGGGTGATAGCCTTCCTATTCTAAACTTTGAGTTTTGAGCTCTATGTGAGCCAAAACCAGGTGGGATAAGTCACCACTTGAGAAGCATCTGTCTCTCACTTGTGTCCCAGCCCAAACGCAATATAGAGCAGATATCTCACTTTTAAATAGATGGCTAAAATTAGGTGAGGAAAATCCCACCCACAGGGGCAGTTTGATCAGTTTGGAGCTGATTTGGAACTATGAAATGTGTGTTAAATTTTCCATTGTAGAGATTTAAAAAAATGTTGGGAACATCATTAAATACCAAATAACTTTTCTTAAATTATAATAGCCTAAAACAACCTTGCAAACCACTGGCTCATTGAACAAAACGTCATCTTACAGCTCTTGTGTGGTGGAGATTCCTCTATTTGCTTTCCTTTCAAGGTACAGCTGCAATAACAAGGCATATGTGATTTTAATGTGACACCATAATCTGTCAACCCTGAGAAACAGGGAGCAAGCCCGTATAAGATAACTAGCTCAACCTCACCATGATAAACATGTCAAGAAATAAAAATCAATTCCTCTCTTACAAATGAGAGAAAGATGTCATGTAATTGGAGATGTCAAGCTAGCTGGGATGAGCAACATTCTCCCAATTAATCATACCAAATATATTATGTAGTATTTGTTGCTTGAAGACAAAGGAGAAATAAATACTCATGTAAACACGCCAAATATGAACTCTCCACATACGCTGATTGCTGTTCCATATTTAGCACATCAATACATGTAAGATATGCTCCAGTTTCAAGTAGAATGAAAGCTCAGGAAAGCTAGCTCTGTGCAGAGGCCTCAGGTAATACAGCTGCAGTTTTTTTCCAGGATTCTTAGGAAATTGGACATTAGGAGCTCCCTTGTTGACAGCCATGCAAATTTTGCCCTTTTCTTGAATTAGGACTGCATTGGGGCCCTCATGAACAAAAGATGTTTGGCTGAAAATATAGTGGCTTAGAAAGTCAAGGCCTAACAACACTCACAAACAAGAACTTGATGAATACAATTCTAAAATGATCTTGCATATTTCATGGAATAAAAAAAAAATTAGCTTCAAGCTGGTTTTATGATTCCTCCCTTACAAGCAAGTTTACTTTTCATTAATTTTGATTCCTTCTGACCTTCGAGGGCCGCTTCTTCATTGTACGTGCTCCACAGTGAATAGCTTCCTGGCAGTAACATTTATGGCAAGAGAAAATGTTAACAACTTGCAGAGACACATGTGACCTTGTGAATACAGAGCTTTTCTTTTTCTTTTCTTTTCCTTTTTTTACAAAATAAAACTTTTTTTGGAAACAAAATTGGTAACATGTGACCTTGTATCACAGTGAATATGACCAGCATTTCATGGATTTTAATATCATAACAAATGGCTGACAAAAATGTAGATATACACGATCTACCCTCAGACATGAGATTGATACAGATTAGGAAACCATAACCTCACGATGACCTATATGGAAACAGAAGCAAGACTAAATTGAACGAGTAAAATGCTTGCTTAGCTCTGGCTGAAATGAAGATGTTTTAAACCTTTTTTTTTCTTTGATTTTTTTTTGCAGCTGCTGTTTGATTCCCATGTCAGTGGCAAAACTTCCATTGCTGTCACCAGCAGTGGTTTGGTATGCAGCGGGAGAGTTCTCCCGAAACAACTGCCAGGGTTTCTTGAGCTGTGTTGGTCCCTTCCAGTTCTTAGCCTAAATTTGCTTCAGCTATCTCTAGAACGTAATTAGCTGCTATAGTTTCCCTCTGAAGCTATGGGAGAGAGATACAGGTAAATCCAAAGGCTGATTCATCTTTTGTTTCTGAGGTATCTATTTCAGGCTCAAGTACCTATTTCAGAATAGGATGAATTGCCTTCTGGAGTTGTCTCTCTCCATCGATTATAATCAGGACCCAGAGATTCAGTCTCCTACACTAGACATGTCATACACCTAGAGCTAGGTGTTGCAAAACCAAGCTTTTCTGTGTCTTTGGACTTTGAGCTTCATGGATGATTTTGTTCAGAAAGTGAAATTTTCCTAGAATGAAAAACTGAGTAACAGCTTGTTACTCCTGTAGCAATAACTGTTCCAGGAGCCTTTTTCCTACCCTTCTTCGGAGGGTGAAAAAAACTTGTATTTTTTGCTTTAGTACTATTGAAAAAAATCCTATTTTCATAAGATCAGTAATAAAACAGAAATATCCTAAGAGTCCCTTTTTAAAGCTGCAATAAAATTTGCATGCAAGAATAATTTGTGCTTGTTCATTTAGTGCCTACAGCTAGCATGTGTGACAGCAGTGATGGCTTGTGGATTTGGGAATGAGTGCTGTGAAAATCTTCCCAGATGATCGTACGTGTTGTCTAATTTATCAATACAAATGCCATCGAAGACATTGATGACATTAAGTGGCACAGAAACTGAACCCAGGATTTTCAGAAGTTGAGGCCTAATAGACTCATATTGAACACTGAATTCTATTTTAGGTGTGATTTTTTTTGAAAGTGTCAGGCCCAGAAGCAAAGTGCAATGTGTGGCCCGCTTCCTTCGGCTCCTTGAACGATTCCCAGCCATAAACTGCAGTGGCTATGGTGAGTTTGGAACATTTAAAAAATGTACCACTGAAGATGTTGTGGATGGAGAGCTGATATTTTCCAGAGGCTTTAAGAAGTATTCTACTAAGTATGTAGATTTCTGAATTATTAAGATGCTTTTGAAGTTTTTACCCAGGAGAGACTAACTTAAGGTATCCTCTTTTGAGAATCTTAGCCAGAGGGAAAACAAAATACTGATAAAAGCTAGACATAGTCTGTGCTTTGGAAATCTTACCATAGTTTTTTACACATCTGAGTACTAGCTTTACTAGCTTCTATTGGTTGCTGTTCTTTGTGAGTGCTTTTTTTTTTTTTTTTTTTTTCAGTGTACCTACCACAAACCTTCAGAAGACAAGAAACTACTCAATCACTAGCAAGTAAGTTAGGATCCTATCCAGGGTGTATGTTTTGCATACACAATTTAAGCAACAGTATTTTGCTAGAAGATGCACAACAGGGTGTCAAATGTTACCTGTCTCGTTTCTCATTGCATGACAAGTCCACAGATTCTCTTTGACAATTGAGGCTGATGTGATGAGTGCTCAGTAACACAGACAGCAAACACAGTGATGAAATCTCCTATTGTAGGAAAACAACTTTAACCTTTCCTCATAACTAAGCTTATTTTTTTTAATTCCTTTGCATTCTTTCAAGAATTGTGAGGCCCCAGAGACTTGAGGGAAAATTCATACAGCTCAGGTCATTTTACCAGTCTGTGCAGCCATTCAGTCAGTAATAAACACTGTAGCAGGGCAATGATTATTGCAATAGTAGGGGGCATTCTAGCTAGCAAGCCACATGAAAATGATAGACAGTTGCTGAAATCAAGAGAACTACAAAGCAAAGGAACAAAAGCATAAGAAAGTGAATCATTAGGCTGGGCTCGGAGACGCGACATACCAAGTGCTGTGCCTCCTATAAATTTGGTGAGTTGATGATTTACCATAGCAGGGCTTTTCAGTAAAGAAAATGAAAACTTCAGGAGGGCTCTTCAGTTCCAAGAAACAGCACCAAGAGAAACATACCCTTTGTGTCACAACAGCTGACTTGGTATTAAAAGCATTGATACCAGTGAATGAGGCTGGAAGAGGCTTCAGACTCTCATTCCTATTAGGGTTTTAAAACACCAGTGCCAGATCCTGCAGTTCTTGCTCAAGCAGAGCTCCCATTGATGTGTTCTTAATCTGGAAAAAGTCAACATGGTTATTTACAGAGCCATAGTGCCTTGGGGCTCTAATAAAATCTGTGCCTATCAGATCATTGTACCTATATTTAGTAGTAGACAGTTCATGTCTACTAGAACTTGTGGTCTGTATAGACAAGACTGATAAAACATATGGGTTAGGAATTGCTGTTATTCCTGTTTTACAGATGGAGAATGAGAGCTAGGGATTGCAGGAGAATTTTCAAAGCCAGATAGGGATATAGAATATTTATTTTCCATACATTTTAAAGGAAACAGGACATAGAGATCCCTTGGTTGTGTTGAAAGGCTCAGCCTAGCATAGTCATTGCAGTTCTTGTGGGATGTTGGGAAGTCTGTGCTAGAAGTGTAATTAATTTAGATCTAGACATTCCAGAACAGTTTGCTAAGCCAGGAACATCCATATTTGTCGAGTGTTTGTCTGAAGTGAGGGCAGCAAAATTAAGACCTACGGACAATGACTGCAGTCAATATATGGAGATAAAAACAAGTAGGTATGAAATGGAGTGAAAAGGAAATAGGAAGCACAGAATTTTGATAACTCCTAAATCTCTTTGACTTGGGTATATGTGGTTTCATCTTGACTTTTGTGAAATCCATCTAAAGATAACCTATCCTAGATTTAATCCCAATGGATACCTAAACCTAGATCAGCTAGCTGTGGAGAACACTTAAAGTAAAATTTGGCAGCTATGTGTGATGTTACATACTAAGTCCATGGATACTAACCATTCACAGGAGTTTTCAGGGAAGTGTCCCGCCACTGACCAGTACCATGTTTCGCATAACCGTTCAGCATATTTGTAGCTCTACAATCAAAGAGGCCAACAGCACAGGGAAGAATGCTTGGAAAATAGGAACGCATTCACAAAAAAGAAGTTCACAGAATGATTTGTAGTCTAGAAAATCTGCCTTACATTGAGAGTCTTTGGAAGTTCAGTCTATGAAAATATTTATATATGAATATATATCTATTTATATATTAAATCACCTGATTTCTCTCCATAAGATTCTGTGACTAAAAACTGCCCTTAGATAAATTTGGACTAGAAACAGGAGACAAAATGTTAGTTATTTTAAGGAAGACTAATTTAGCCACCAGAACAACAGATATATCTTCATTGGATTCTCCATCACTTAAAAGACTTAACACCAAGCCTGAAATTTTCTTCAAAGTTGCGGTACTTCTCAGACAGAACTGCTAAGTTTGAACTTTCAGTTACTTTGTGTGGAGTAAAGGACAATGCTATGTCAGCATCTTCTCCTGTCAGAGAAGATGATTATTACATTTTTTAAAGTGGAAGCTTAACGAACTGTGCAAGTCAAATAGAATATTTTTTTTACCAAAATAAAAAAAGCTTAAAAAGTCATGCATATATACATATACATACATACACACACACATATATATGTGTATATATATATAAAGAATTTCCCATCCTCATACAGAAGATTTGGACTGGAGCACTTGCAGCATCCTGCAAATTTATTAGGCCATTTTTTCAGGCTAATGAAATCAGTCTACATAATAGATACAACACATACCTAAATAAAATCAAATTGAAAATGCAGGCTCTCACCTAGCTTCTGGAGAGGCCCCATTAGAGGATTCTCTAATGTGTTCCCAGTCACTGTGGGACCAAATTTTCAAAAGCACTTAGTTTGCAGCCATTCCCATAGCAATATTTGTGTTTCAGCACAGAGAGCATCCTCTGTGCTGTTCTCTTTGAAAAAGAGGGCTCATTTAAGGATAATGAAGCCTTCCAAGACTGATACCTTGATTTTCAGGTACTCTACTCCCTACAGTTTTCAGCTCTTAACAGACATATTGTGTCTCAAGTCAAAACATGCTGAGTTTGCTTTCACTTGAATTTCCACATTTGAAATGCTAGATCTTTAAAGACTCACTCATTTCTAGTCCTAATTTGAATGGAAGCTTGTTTATATATGAATATGGTATATAAAAATTCATATTAAACTAGGAGACAAACACTAATAATAAAAGTTTCACAGAATCACAGAACATTTGAGGTTGGAAGGGACCTCTAGAGATCATCTAGTCCAACCCCCCTGCACAAGCAGGGACACCTAAAGCACGTGGTTGTCCCAGAAAAGAGGAACAGAAGCATATGAATGAAATTAATGAATGACACCGGTTTGTGAACCCAGAACCTCTGAACAGGTATTTTCTGCTGCATTTCACTGGTCTGTTCTTAAAATTCCCACTACTTCAGCAGATGAGTCCTCTTTCACATGGAAATGGAAAGACTGTAATGTCATTTTAGTGGTTTACATTTCTCTCCTAATGAATGATCTTGGAGATACCAAGAGGGGCAAGAGTTTATTGCGCAGGGAGAAGGAGGAAAAAAAACAGAGCCCGACAGGCAGTGCGTTGTGCACATCGAGGGGGAGGCAGAAATGCTGTGCACTGTCAGCTGCTGACTTCCTCCGCCTCCTGCCTCGTCCCCACCTGTTCACCAGCCTCTTTGCAAGTGTGAGATGGGATTTCACCCAACAGTCTCCTGGGGGTGGGCTGGGGGGGAGACAGGGCAAGCCAGGGGGGAGACACAGCGCATGCCGTGAGGATGACACATCCAGCGTGAAACGTCCAGGTGCAGGAAGCAGGAGCAAAAAAAAAAGGGAGAAAAGGTGCGTGTGTGCACACACAAATCAATAAAAAGTGTAATGCATCTTTGTTTAATTAAATCCCACTCTTTCATTCAGTGGCCAGCTCTGTCCGGCAGTGACCTCTGCCCCTCTCCATTTTGCTGACTGGCACAGCTGTTAGTAAATCACCTGCTGGTGTGCCTCTCCAGAGCTTTAAAGGTCATCTGTCAGAGGCTGCTGGGGAAGAGATAAAGAAGAGAAACAGAACCAAAAGTCTTAAAAAAAAAATAAATAAAGCCAAGTTGTTTGAGTGTTGGGCATCCAACCTTTCCCTGCAGCCAGCTGTGCACCTTTCTGACACCTGGGAGTGGGGAACTGTCAGTTCATTCAATTCCTCCTACTTTTTTGCGTGTATATTTTAAACTTTCAGCTACTTCTATAACCTTTTTGATTTAAGTCTTTCTATCCCCCAGGGGAATCTTCAGTCCTGCTTCAACCGCCATGATAAGCCTCTGGAAGTAGAGGGTGGTTCCTGGCCGGAGGGACTGTGAGGATTCATGTTTTGGGAGCTGCAGTTGCCTGAGCTATTGCAGCCATATAGCGGCGATACCTGTATCTTGCCATTTGTCCCACTGGCCTGAATCCTGACACTGCCTTGGTGACTTCCCTCCCAGCTTGACCTCAGTCCTACATCACCATCAGGATGATCATTGGGACTCTTAGTTGGACCTGGTTCAGCCTGTTTGCCATCACTGGAAGTGCTCCGCTCATCTTTCTGGAGTCCTGTGGGCTGATGATGTCATGGCCTCTGAAAGCCTTACTGTCACCTAGGGTGTCTGGTTCCTTTTCCCTGGCTGAGCAGCCTACCTTCACTTCCCCATAACATCCCACTGTATGTTATTTTGGCAAGCCAGAAGTGATAGGTTTCAGACTGTTGTTTCATTCTATCCATCTACAGCTCTAGTGCAATGCAATTTAAATCACTGGTGTAGATAAGGACTGTCTGTTGAAAAAGAAAGATGTGACTTCACCCAAGTATGACAGTGTGTTGGGTGAGGAGGAGTGCATTGAACAACTCAATGCCAGGACAGGAAAGAGGGTAAATATCACAGGTGATTCCTTAGACAAACCACTCTTTCAGCTCTCTATATGTGAAAAGATAAGGTGGTTTTATGTTTATTCATCAATTCCGTTATCACCTTAAAATGTAGTTTCAAGCAAAATACTGTTGGTGAATATCATCTTATTTTTAAGGAAAGAGGATGTGAGCCAGATCCAGATAATTTGAAAGCTCTTTAATAAATCTTGATAATATCAGCTCTTCAATAGCTATTTCAATAACTTATCATTTTGATTCAGTATCAAACATAGATGACTTTCTCAGATTTTGATCTCAAGTCAGGGAGAATGTGCCAATTCTTTTTTCTTTTTTTTTTGCTTTGGGTTCAATCATATATTAAATTTGAGGGAAACCCAGGCATTTGGGAAACTATCCAAAGCAATACTATTTGCAAAAGTTGTCTGAAGCTATTAGGAAACTATCATTAATCCATCTCTGATTATTTAAAAACTATGTATTTTCCTTAGAATAAAACTACTGTATGCCATTCTAATATTCGTGGATTGTAGGTCATTGTAAAATGTTGAGTCTAATCTGAGGTCCAGTCAGGTCGGTGGAACGAGTGGTCAGTCTTGTTTTCCTATCACCTGTTTATTTCAGCACATTGTAAGTGAGATCAAGACAAATTTAGCTGTAGTGTAATTCCATTGACTCCATTCAATTCTTACCCATGCACCTGTGAAGCATACAACATCTCAGTGGTCTATGCCTTTATAGTGATTTTCATTCTTGTCTTTTATGGTATTTCTGTTATCCTTAGAGAGAGGAATGACTATACACTGAAAGCTTCAACCCTTTGGACCAGTTCTTGACTTTTCCTGCAGTTTGTTCATACTGTTTTCATAATGCAAGGCTCTGGTTAGCTGGACTGTCATGTGGGAGACAACACATGATAATGAAGAGGAGATGAAGTAACAGAATGTTAAAAGGAACATAGTTAGCTCTGAGGAAGGAGATTTTTGGGGGATATTACTGCACTCTGCTGATCCTTTACCAAAGCAGTAAGCCCCTTGGAGTTGACCAATAGTTTTGCTGGAATCTGAGTGATGACATTCATTGTTTACCAAACTGAAGAATTTGGTGCAGTATTGCTCTGTCATGGGAGCTGTCCCTTGTGGTTTTTTTCTTTTTCTTGGCCTCCTGACCTGTTATCAAATGAAGGGAAACTTGTACTTTACTATACCAACCCTTAGAAGTAGAAAGGATAAAAAATCAGTAGTTGGCAGAGTCATTTGTTTAGTTTGGAAGAAATGAGCTGTTTATGTTTCAGAAAAGGGAAAATCTTAGTAAAGAAAGCAGAAGGAAATTGGATACTGCCTCAGGCAATTGCTCTTCCACTACAAGAGTAATGAATGGATGCTTCCCCTCCCCTTTGTATCTTGACAGTAGAAAAGACTTGATCACAACTTGATCACAAACAAAAAAGTCCTTGAAGAATCCTATACTGACCTTTAAGCTTGGAAAGGGTTTATCTTTGCATCAAAAATGATAAGAACTCCTCTCCATAAAAAAAGGCTGGAGTCACTTTGATCAAGGCTCAGAAGCTACTTGCAGTGTTACCAAAATACTAAAATTCAGGAGCACAGTGGCTTTATTTATCTCTGCAAGATGATGGCAAAGAGCAAGCAGCAGGCAGAGAGGAACTGACACACTACCTTTTCCCACATCACATATGGTATTAGAGACGAGTGAACCTTAAGCACATCATTGCTCTCCTGTTCCTCCTGCAACTCACAGAATCTCAGCACCTTAGCATAAAGTGGCACTCAGGGACACCTAGTTCTGTGCTCATCCTGCAACAACCATTCCCATTTCTCAAAGAATGTTCTACTGAGCATATCTTCTAACTTTTGGCGAAGAAAACAACCTCTTACAATTTTCCTGGTCAGGGTTGTCTGTAACAGGAGCCATTCACATTCTATGTGAAACGCCAGGACTTTGCTTCTCTGTAGCTTGGTCTTCAGATGAAGTAGGTGTAAAATGGTCTTAGATTATTTGACTCATGCTCATATAATAACAGGTGTGACAACTAAGGTACACAGCAGTAAAGAAGAAAAGCTGCCTTTTAGCTGTTCATAAGGAGTGCTTGACAGGCATTTTTGAAATATGGATGTTCATGCTGTAGCTGAGGTAAGGTTTAGGCAAATACTCAGAAAGCTTCATTCCTGAAAATTATAACTCTTTGGTTAAGCAGGGAAGAAGCCTTAAGAGTCTGATTTGGTAGATGTCCTAGCTGCTACATTGACTGCACAGTTTCCCTTAGAGCTTATGAGTCTCTCCCTTCCACAAAGCTCCACCCATTTCAAGAAGAGATCATATAACACCATGAAGATGAGTTAAAAATCTGTCACAAACCCACGTGTACCAAATCCAAACCCTGGGACAAATGGATGCACAGCCAGCAATCTAAGCAGAAATGTACTTTTACAGAGCCATTCAGGAGCCCCTGTAAACCATAATAAGAGCTAAACACAACATAATGAGTATTTCGGCAAAACAGCTCGTTGTAGAGAAGACACTGCAGTTTTACTCTTTCCTGTCTGACAGACACTGTTTACTGCATGACATGGAGAGAGTATGCAGCTCTCCAGACAAATAACATGAATACAATCCAGAGCTTAAGGATGTCTAAAGATTAGAAAAGTATGTAGTGTGTAATGGGAAAGAGGATAATGACCACTAGCAGAGTTTCAAAAAGTTAGCTACTTTTTTCCCCTTTCTTAAACTGTTTAATATTTCCAGCTGCCTTTGACTGTGCCTTGACCAAGAAAAGAGGTTGCTTTGCAGACAGGCTCAGAGAAACTCAAACTTTTTCCCCATCCAAAAAGCAGAAGAATACCATCTTGCTTGGTTTTGTTGGCTGGACTCTGCTTGATGTACAGCTCATGACTAAGAGACATTTGTACCATCACCATGCTTTCCTTTGTCTGTCGTGATGACCTTAATGTGTACCTCTGTTCATGATACTAAATAATACAGTTTTGATGGTTGCATATCTTCACAGAATCAAAGAATGACAGATGCTTAAGACTGGGAGGGACCTCTAGAGATCATCATGTCCAACTCCCCTGCTCCAACAGAGGCACCCAGAGCACGTGGCACAGGGTGGCAGCCAGATGAGTTTTGAAGATCTCCAGAGAAGGAGACTCCAACAACCTCTCTGGGCAGCCTGTCGCAGGGCTCTGTCACCCTCACAGGAAAGAAGTTCTTCCTCATATGGAGATGACACTTTCTGTGTTTCAACTTATACCTGTTACCCCTCGTCCTGTCACTGGCCACCACGGAGAAGAGCCTGGCCTCATCCTCCCTACATTTACCCCTCAGGTACTTGGACATGTTAATCAAATCTCCTCTCAGCCTTCTTTTCTCCAGACTAAACAGGCCCAGCTTGCTTAGTCTTTCCTCATACAACAAATGCTCCAGTCCCTTAATCATCCTCGTGGCTCTACACTGGACCCTCTCGAGAAGCTCAATATCCTTCTTGTCCTCGGGAGCCCAGAACTGCACACAATATGCCAGGTGCGGCCTCACCAGAGCTGAGTAGAGGAAGGGAATCACCTACCTTCACCTGCTGACAACTCTCCTCCTCGTGCAGACCAGGATCCCATTGGCCTTCTTGGCCACGAGGGCATGTTGCGGACTCATTGTTAGCCTGTTGTCAACTAGGACTCCCGAATCCCTCTCTACAGAGCCCTCAAGAGTGTCAGCCACTCTGGCCACTCTCAAACTTGCTGAGAGTGCACTCTGTGCCCTCGTTCAAGTCACTGACGAACAAGTTGAACAGCACTGGGCTCAGTACTGACCCCTGGGAGACACCACTGGCCACAGGCCTTCAACCAGACTTGGCCCCATTTATCGCGACCCTCTGGGCTCTGCCCTCCAGCCAGTTCTCAATCCACTTCACTATCCACTCATCCAGTCCATACTTCCCAAGCTTTCCTATGAGGATGTTATGGGAGACTGCATTGAAAGCTTTGCTGAAGCCAAGGTAGACAACATGTGACACACTGTGATATTTTATTCCCTAAACCATGTCTTTCCTTTTGGACACAGTTATTTAGACTCTTTATCCCTACTGTTTTAGGGATACTGAACATGTCCTGCCATTAGAGTGCCACCATACAACACAGTACCTTGGACTTCGAAAACATCAGGGAGAAGAGAAATCTCCTTGAGGAACTGAAGGAAAGAAGCAAAAAGGAATTCTGTTGATTCACCATAGCTAGAGAGCTGGGAGCTGAGACATTGCCCTATAAAGGTGAAAGGGTCTTCCAAGAAAGACTCCTCTGGTGAATCTAGATCAAGGCACATGCCTGGAAAACCTCTGGAGCCACAAAAAGGACTTCATTCTGAAATGGTCAGCCATGACTGGTGAGTGTTTTCTTACTTTTTAGTCTCAGGAGACACGTAGAGTGTTCCAAATTTGAGAGTAGACTTCTGAATTGTGATCCATATAAGCTGTTTGGGAGTAGTTGTCTTTCTTTTTCAGGAATGAAAGAGCATTAGTTGATAAAAACTGAATGTTTAGTCCCCTTCACTGCAGCAGCTTTATCATACACAGAACTGTAATCCTGCACATCACTTTCATGATCTGGGTATATATGTGAAGATAAGATTGGCTCATGATAATATTACTAACTGAGTAATTATGGAAATAAGAAAATAATCCCTTCAGGTTTTGTTGTAATGACTTCTAAATATCTTGCATCATCATAGGCAGCTTTCAGGATGCCATGTGTTATTGAAAGGAATGTGGAAAATCTTGTTTTGGTTGGTGTCGATGTCTCAAGTAAGGGAGGACCCTGCGTATCTTCACAGTGAAATTGAATTGGAGAGAAGACCATGTAATCTTTTAAAAAAGAAATAGCTAATCATCCCTTCATCTCTTGTAGTCCTGTCTTTTGGGGCAGCAGTAGAATGCATTCCTGACAACCACCCTTGATGAATCCCCTCACACTGGGACTTTAAGGGATCTTAACTGCAATGTTAAATGCAGTTAAATGTCTTAAATGAAGTTCAGAACCTTGATTCTAAATGAAAAGATAATGCAGACCTGGCAACATAATGCAGGTAACTTCATTGGAACATATTCTTTCCTGATATGTTATTGTTTTACTTATGTGAGAAAAGCTCCTGCAGCGATGAATCTGACTGAATGTATTCTTTGATCAGCAACTGTGTGATGTGTGCTTTGGACTCCAGCATTAAGAAATTAATAGGAAGTACCTCAGATCACTGCTGAAGTATTCTAACATCCTCACTGCGCAAAAATTAGTGGAAATGGAAATGAAAACACACAAATGTGCTTCCCTTCTTTGCCTTGTATTAGAGCCACTGCTGAGAGGAAACATTCAGTAATGACAATTTTCAAAAAGCTAATGCAAAGGTAGAATTATTCCTGAAAATACTCTACTCTCTTCTTTTTAATGAAGTCTTTTTTTAGTATCAATAGAGTATTTGGAAGACCTTTGCTAATAGTTTTCCAAACAAGATTTCACAAAAAACTTAAATTGTGGCACACAAGAGTCAGCATCCCTGTATAGCTATGCTCCTTATTTATTCCTTGGAAAACTCCTGAATGTAACAATAAACACAGGAAAGTGGGGAATTTGGAAGAAAGAAGGCAGTTGTGGGACTATCTAATTTTCATGTCTCCAGAGCAAAAATTTCATTTCATTTCAATCTCATGCAGGAATTATGACAAGGTTTTTGTAGTAGAAACTCTTCTAGAGGACAGATTTGGGTAGTGTTTGGTCCATTCGTGTTGCCTTAGCCAGTTAGCAAAACTGCTGTGGTGCATTTCATAGTGTTCTGATACTGTTCATTGCCCTCATGACTGATGAGACTCAGGACTCCAAGGCTGCAAGAGGGCTCCTCAAGGCTTTTGAATTTCCTGACACTCATCACCTGTGTTTCTCCTTTGCTCTTTTACTCTTCCTGCATATACAATGATTTAGATATAATGCTATTACTACCTGCATAGTGGATGGTGAGGCTTCACAGAAGTTCTATTAGTCAGTGCTTGTCTTGAGAAATCATAGATTTCTGCTGAATGTTTGCTGCTAGAACATCTTGCTGGAGGGGCATTCAAGTGCTGGGGACATGCAACGGTATTAATACACAGTCTGTTCAATGTGCAAAAGCATCTCTGCTCAGAGGTAATATTACCAGATGGCTGCATCACAGCTATTCCTGGACATTTTTAACCCTGGGCAATCAGAAGGTTTTTGTTAGGTGTCTCTTGTGCTCTATATCTGTGAGTATGGAGGAGACTTGCTAAGTAAAGCTAAGGAATGTAGCTTTTATTTTTTTAACCTTTAAGGTCTCATCATATGGTGTGAAAGTGGGTGTCCCCCACCTGCCTCCTTCCTTCCTCACCGCAGTTTGGGCAGGTTACACCCTTATCTCTGCATCGCCGCACCGGTGATGGCTGCCGTCACGTATTGCAGGTGCTGTCTGAACACGCTGCGCCACACAGCAGTGTTCACAGTGGTCAGCTGTAAAGCGAGTGGCTGGCCAGCGCTGCTGGGTTTTCAGACCCTTAAAGACTCAGGCCTCACTGAAGTCTTCCTGTGGGACTTTGGCTTGTATTATTTTTTTTTTTTTTTTTTTTTAATTCAAGCATACATACATGCATTTACACACATTCTCTTTTACAAGAGTTACCACAGTGGACCTCATTATCTTTTCCTCCTACCCAGTCATCCCTTATGACATTCTCAGTAGCTGACCCTACTCGTATTTCATTTAGCTGAATCTTCTGAGGGAGGACATTCAGTGTATTTTCTAGGCTCTTTAGAAAATATAACACCTCTTAGACAGGAGTAGCATGTCTTTAGAGGTGTACCTTTAGAGTACTTAATACTAGTATTGAGACCCATTAGTAAGTAAAATACTGTTGCATTCATTGGTCCTTAAGGTAGAGATTACTCAGAACAAATGCCTGCTGTGTACTAGATGGAAATGCCACTTTGCCTTGGCCATAGAAGTCACTCAGGGCTTCTTTTGAAAGCCGAATAGGTTGTCTTCTGAGACTCTGTGGAAAAGAGATGTTGAGGGAGATTTTCTACCTGCTAGTGATGAAATGCTAAACCTCTTCAAGGTCCAGTCTCCTGTTTAGCTATGAGCGGCCAGAATCAGTGGAGTTGTATGAAGGACCACTGATGAAACTCATGGCCCTGTCCAAAAGCCAGAAGCAACTCAATGCTCTGACACTCATTATTTATCATTTTCCCATGCTATATGCTGTATTTGGTCATGTTCATAACTCTGTAGTAATCAGACAAGATGGAATGGCAGTTTGTCAGCTGATTTAATTAAAACCACATTGCTTTTTTTTTTTATTGCCTCTCACACATCATTAATATTCTGTCTAAGACGCGCCTGCAATCTCAAGATTGGAATCAGTCTCATTGTGCTCTTTCCAAGCTTGAATTCCCAGACACACAAACCTGGGAAAGAGTTTTAAAGGGACAGGTAATAGTTAGAAACTAATTTGATTACATTGAAATGGACCCGTCATTGGTCCAAATAAATGCTTATTAAGGGACCAGTCTGTCAAGTTGCTTTTAAATGCAATGCAGGATTTGCTTCCATGGATATGAGTGGGAATAGAATATATTTAGGATTTCCCAGGAGTCAGGTCTTTGCTCTGTAGACTCCTGTTCATTCAAAGGCTTGGTTATGCAAATATATTAAAAAGACTTGAGTAAATAACACTGCACCCTTTTTACTTTGGTTTATTATTTACATATTTAGCAACAGTGTTGCATCGTCCCTCTTCTGGAGTGCCAGGTTAAGATCCATTTCACAGTGACAGCATATAAGCTAGTATATGCACTTGATTAACAGTCAAATTACCAGGAAAAAAAATCTAGCATTTTAAATTAGATGTAGCAGTTTATTTAAATAGTGATTAGCTTTCATCAACAGTATGTGCATTTTTGTTTTCTTTAAGAAACCCTGCCAGTCTCAATCACAGCTGCAGCCCTCCTGAAGCACTGTGTTACTCAGTGACTTGAACGGAGCTTTACAAATACTTTTGCAGCCAATTACCATATAGGTTTCTTGTGTTTTCAAATTAAGGCAATTGGAGTCAACAACCACTGCTGAATAAAGGTAGAGCCTTGAGAACATTTTGCATAATAGTCATCAGTGTAGCTGATAGCTATTACAGGGTTCTTGTGCAGTAAGCCTACGCAGATACTATCTCTCTGGTACGTCTGTTCCAACATGCATCTCATCGCATTTGCAACCCTTTTCTTTAATTAGCTGAAGCCTTTATTTCAGTCTTTCATATGTCAAACAGCCTGTGTACACTTCCATATTTTTAATCAGTAGCCTGTTGTCTTTACTTTGTCATTCGCACTAGCATATAAATCTGCCCTTCTTATGATCCTCACTGCTTGGTAGAAGTAAAAACATGCTGTTTAATTTTCCTGTTCACTGATTTCCATTTGTTTCATGTTCAAATGCTGGCTCTTTTCCCCCTTTTGGGCATGCTGTGAGCATTAAACTTAGCAATCAAATGCCAAAAAAGCAGTCCTTTTCCCCTTCCACCCACGAAGGGGTCATCCTAACCCTTGCTTGGATGCTTATCTTAACAGAATGCTCTGTGCATGTGCAGTCAGTCTAAATGGGGTGGCTGCATTGAACTTGCAGAGGCTGGCATAGCTTAGCTAATAAAACAGGTGCAAAACCTATGTGCTTCTTAGGGGTGTAACTGACTCCTTTTTTTCCTTTCCTTTCCTTTCCTTTCCTTTCCTTTCCTTTCCTTTCCTTTCCTTTCCTTTCCTTTCCTTTCC
>JAWLRI010000879.1:161480-176997 GCA_034781795.1 Crypturellus tataupa
ATTAATAAAAAGGATCTTTTGAGTTATATAGGAGAAAGTTGATTTCTTTCCTTTCCTTTCCTTTGCTTTCCTTGCCTTTCCTTTCCTTTCCTTTCCTTTCCTTTCCTTTCCTTTCCTTTCCTTTCCTTTCCTTTCCCTGTTTCTTCTTATTTTTATTTAATCTACTGCAGCAGAATAGTCCATTTCACCAACACATCTGAACCTGAGACAAGACTTAAAAATAACTGGACCTAAAAGGATGAGACTGTGTCATGTCGTTGTCCTCTCATTTTTAATTTTTATGGTTGCTGAGGTCAGAATCCGAAGCTGTCTGTTTTCTGGCAGATGTGGTGGCTGGCCCTGATGTCTGTGTCCGTGGTTGATCCCCAAGCTGAACCTGGAGCGCATTAAGGATATCATCTAGCTTCTGGTCCATCTGCATAACCTGTTAAGAAATTAGAAAGCAGATGAGCAGTCAAATGGTTGTGCATGCTTCTTGTGAAAAATATTCACAGATGAAAAGTTTAGGAGATATGTGAGGGATAAACCTTGGCAGTTGGCATTGGCATCTTCAGGTCCTGAGCACCACAAGTCTTTCAGGTTTTATCAGGCTGCTTGCATCAGCTAGTGGCAAGGTCAAAGAGTGCTGTCAAGTCACCAGGAAGGGTGTAAAATAGTGCTAAGTGACTGCAGAAGGACAGGACTGGGACTGCTGGCCCCAGTATTGACCCCTGGAGTCAGACATTTTGTCTCTCTACATTTTCCCAGTGTTGCCAACTTCTCTCAGTGATGATGCATGCTGCAAACATCTGCTCCAAGACTCTATTTCACTCTTTGTTTTGTCATGAGTGTTTTTTCCCATTACCTCTCCCCAAACTTCTTCACCCTCAGCTTTAGGACATCATGCTTTCCATTGCTGTCTTGGGAAACTAAACAGATCCCCTCCCTTCACACTGTAAATAAACTCCTCTGTGATACATGTTACTGTCAGAGATCCTACCAGATATGATGTTTATTCCCATGCAATGATAGAAGGATGACCTACTAAAAACCACATTGTAACACCACTGACTTCATTAGAGAAGAACACTCTTTCTATAAAAACATTGACAGGCTAAACTCTTCTCATTTTATTGCTTTGCAGGTGAAATTTCTCACACATAGTCTCTATTCAGAGAAATATTTATTGTTATCATTAGTTATCATTATTTTTTTAAGGAGGATGTTAGGTATCTCATTATCTCCTATTACTTTAAAAAAAAAATCTGCCTTCTGTGTAGGGAGCCTAAGCAGACATTATTCCATTGTTGTAGCAAGGCTTGCATCCACTGCAGAATGGCATCCTGTTAAAGGTTGTATCAGTCAGGAAGGTGGGTCACTGAGTGTTGACTGCTCTAGTTTGCTCTAAAGGCAAAAATGTGGTCAGCATCATGCAAGCAACTGGGATTTTTCATAATAATGCTTGAGTACAGTGCCACTTTGTGTAACAGATGAGCCCAAGAAAAATGAGTATTTTTAAGAACATTGGATGGTTCACTTTTCAGTTACCTGCTGTGAAACTCTGAGCCTCTGAAAACTCTGATCTGTCCCAGTGGGTCTAATAAACTTTGATAGCAAACCTTTTAAAGTGATATCAGATCTAAACTAAGCTTTCATTAAAGAGAAAGAGAGAGAGAGAGGGAGAGAAAGAGAATGGTTCTAGCCTTTTTCTGTGCAAAGATAACTTTGGAAATAACCAGTGGCAGCATGATTGAAAGTTTAGCAGGCTGAGATTGCTTTAAAAAACAAGGAAAAGAAAATCACCTTATCCGCTTTCCCTTCCTCTACCTTTTCTCATTCCAAACATCTGCTCTCCTGGGGGCACCCAGATCTCAAGGTACCAGGAGCTTATTCAAGCTATATCATTTTGGCAACCATAGTTCCCTCCAATATACAACCTGCTGCCGTCTGGGGAAGGGAAGAGTAGAGTACTTCTCCTACTCTTTTCCTACTCTAGAAATAAAATACTCTCCTGCTTCATGAAGGGACACACATGTACTTGTCTCTCTCAAAAACTTTTCTCTCTTGAAAACAAGATTTCAATTTTGTTTCATTATTGCTGTGTTCTGATAGAAAAATCCCTCTCCCTGCTTCTGATCCAGTGTGGATCACCTAAGGATGAGGGTTATCTTAGAAAGAATTTTCAGGCAATAAAGAGGAATTATTTATGGTATGGCTTAGACAGTGTAGCTCTCCACTGTGATTTCTGCCCGTGTAATTTTGACTACATTCAGGACAGAGTGGGCACTGTCTATGAGGTAACTAGGGCAGGGTGGGAAATGCACACATGTATTGGAGAATCAGAGCCGTTTCCTACAGCATTGGCTGGGTTTGCAGCCATTGGGGGCAGACCCGGTGTATGATGAGTCACAGCCTAAAAGCAACTCATATATATATATATATATATATGTATATATATATATATATATGTAGATATTCACAGCCTTCAGTTTAGAACAACTCTGAACAGGCTGTCAGAGGTCTCGTCGCCCCCTCAACCAGCATTAGGCCACACCAGCGTGGGTGAGGTGGTCAGGGCAGGCCTCACTCTCTCTACCATGGCCGCTCACAGAAAGCAGTCCTTTTCTCATTCCTTGGTCCTATGACGGTGGAAGGGCATGGAGGCATTGCACCTGCCTCATGTTTCTCTCTCTTGCTGCCCTTTTGTTTTTTTTCAAAGTTGCTCTGCTACCCTCCTGATAACATCAAAGATCTTCACTGAAGAGTGGGGCTTGGCTAAGAGGGAAAAATGGAGCAATTAATTATATTCTTTTTCTGAACAGCTCCCTCTTGAAGAAGTGTAACACCACAGTGAGAGAAGTGTAACACTACACATGTGAGAGGCATTTCCAATGTATGGAGAAAGGCAGGGCAAGGGCTTATGCTGCTGAGCATCGACTTAGTTGGAAAGCTGAAAGTCGCTAGTAATTTAAGGGTTAAGTAGCATGGAACTAATTTAAAAACCACAGCCTTTATTTTCTCCTCCATTCTTGAAAAGCCTGTTTGGCTGATGCTGGTAATGACTCAACAGAATCTTTCTTCAGCAGAAACATTGTACAGAGCAGAAACTAAAGCAGAACTAATACATTAGAGTAAAAGAGGTGTAGGCAGGGAAATGGGGTCAGGCAGATGAAAGATCTCTTAGGGCTTTCTTTTGTGAGGCTTTGTTGATTTTGATTTGCAAGCTTGATCTTAGATAAATTATGTCTACGTATTCTATATCATTTAAAGTTGCTGCATTTCTCTATATTTTGCCAACTCAGTGAGAAAATATAATAGGGAAAAATTTTATGCAGTTTTCTTTCAAGGAGAGGAGAGGGGTGGAGAATGTAAATATTCATTTGTAGAGGAGAAAAAAGAAAAACAACATGTATACAAGGGAAGAAATGGGACATTCTGCACTTTGATCATGCCTTTCATGCAGAGATATGCAAATGTTTCCTGAACATTAACAAATGAAGTTGCACAGTTCATCTGTGTCAGCTAGAAACACAAGAGCGTTTTAATGTTCATTTTTAAGAACAGAAGTAGGATCCTGCAAGATGAAGTCTGCATGAAGTGTCAGATCTCTTCTAGTCCTTAGCTTTCTCTTTTACATACATGATCAAAACACCACCTTCTGGCTTCAGACACTTTACCATGCCTCTAACTTGGACCATGCAAGTAACCTGTTCAGCTGGACAGACACATTCTTAGGTACCTTATAAAATTGGAGCCTATATAAAAGTGGGTCAATTTTGAAGGCTAGTTAATGACAATTAAAGGGTCACAAAACAAGAGCTGTAAAAACTTAAAGGCTTGACTGAAATCAGGATGATGACTTAAGAATTAAAGAACTTTTCATATGGGTAAAGGCTTTACAGAAGAATGTCCTAATTTTATATTTGTCATTTAAGCAATTACTACGTTCCTTAAGTCTTTTTGCAAACTGGACGAGCTGTCAGTGTCGAATAACATATCCAGGCAAGCAAACAGGTAAAGGGTTAAATTTTGCAACGTGTTTCCCGGCTGAGTAAAGTGAGAAGCCATCCAGGCCAGCCACAGAGTTTCCAGAGAGATGTGATATGCCCCTCGCAGGCTCCTTGGAGACAGGTGAGTTTGGCAGCTGTCCACAGGCAAATGGCAACAAAACTTCTGTTCTCCCACATCACAAAAGAGCTCCAGAGACGATCTATAAAATTGTTAAAATGCTTTTATATCCTTTCAACCCCCCTGCAGAAAGGAGATGGCAAAAGCAGTTTAAAATATTACTCTGTTATTATTGGGACTATGAGGTGAGCTGAAGGAGTGTTGAAATGTACACTCATTACAACATCCTCCACTGAAAGGGCTGGATCCCATGGTGACATGCAGAGCTGTTACACAAAGAAAATGGCTCCGTGAGTCACAACGAACCATGAAGGGGACCTGGGTCAGGCAACCAGTGGGACCCAGCATGTCCCTGCTCTTAACTATGAGCACCAGCTTTGCTTTCAGTATTTGTTATTTGTGGTTGCTTTTAAGTCTGTATTTGTTAAAAGCTGGGCCCAGACCCTTATTTAAATAACTCATTTTAACTCATTGTGTTCCTGTTGTAAAAACCTTTTGTGGAGAAGGGGACTCAAGGAACGGCAGAAGTAGAGAGGACTGGCTTGTCTTATGGATTTGCAACTGGCTGGCAGATTTCCAACTCCCCCAAGAGCTTTCTGACATGTAGGCACACTCTATAAACAAAATGCATGTGTAGAGAACTCAGTTGGAGTAACCACATGATCTCTCCTAAACCCTCTAATTTTAAACGAGACAACCCTCTCCCCCCAGGTTGTGTCTTTCTTTTTAATATTATTTCTGGAGGCTAGGAAAGACAGTATCAATTATGTGCACAACACACTGACTTGAACTACTTCCAGAGGAGTAGCAGAAGGAAAGGCGGTCTGAAGTAAGTTTGCAAGTAAATCCAAGAATATGCTCATCTGCTGCTAAGTAGGCGGAGCTTTGTATCAAAAACTAGACCCTATAGATCAAATAAAGTTGCTGTCCCCTCCTTGAGACTGGGCTCTCTTCCTGCCTTTAGAGGTTCTGCATGAATGATCCAAATGTACAAGCTTCATGCAGTTGTCTGAGCTGCACAGCCTTCGTGCAGTTGTCTGACACATGTCTAGAGCACTGCAAACCTCATCCGTCAACTAACCACAGACTTGAGCGCAGATGGTCAAGAGGCACCAAAGCACAGCAGGTATCAGGAGGGGAAGAAGGCACTTCCAAGTTCTCTGCAAGGTGTTACATGGAGCTGGCACAACATCTGCAGGGCCAGAGCTGTCCCAGTCTGCTGTCCCAGTGCATGCAAACACAACATCCCAATCTCAGATTTCCTTCAGCACCAAGAAGAAAAGCTCAGCCCTCCAAACACTACTTCTCTAGCCCACCTCCGAGATCATAGGCTTACCACATCCAAGGCATAATACATCACCATTTCCTTAATTTCTAGCTTAAGCTGCAGCTCCTGGCTCTAAAGGTAGCTGAGAAAAAGCAAGCTTTTCCTGCTGCAGCTTTGAGTTACAAGCACCTGATGTGATGGCTCCAAATGCTTGGGAAAGGCTAGACTGATAGGATTTATTTTGTATGGAAAAAAAGACCATATGTGAGCCTTTGTCTGCTATGAGCTAATCTATCTGCATTTACTTGTCTGACTACGCCCGGCTTCTTATCTTTGATAGGTTACCCAAGGACTAGTCTATAAGAGAAAATGGTATTAATTTACTAGAATCAGATAATATTTAGTTAAACTACTGCAATCCATTTTATAGATGCTTCTGTTTTTGACTCATGTAACGTATATTGATTTAGCTTAAGCTAGTTATCTAGAAATTGGTGCCATTCTCTCATGCCGAGTAGGTCTGTCACATGATTTTTCTTCTTGTACCAGATGGTGGACTGATTTGATTAGATCCTGTAAAGCTTATGTTTAGCTTTATATGCACATCTGGTCTTGTAGCTTCTTTCTGCCTAGAGTTACATCCAATTATTCAAACATACTAATAGCCTATCATACAGTTCAAAATCTGAATTGTTTATTTTAGGAATTGCTTTATTTTTTAGCATGTCTCTATGCGGATTTATTACTGCCCAGAGACTGCTTATTCTGAGAAGGGAAATCTTTCTTCCAAAACACTACATGTGAAAAAAAAAGTCTGTGCAAAACTCCCTCCCTCCCAACTCGCTCTCCCCCACCCCATTAGAGAAATTTCACTGAGATGAGGTGCTGAGGCCACTGAAAACTTTTTTTTTCCTGTTTAATATGGCTACCTAATGTGCATGCAGATATGTCCTGATGTTCTGCTGTAAATAGCTATCTGTAAGAAGCAATTTGTCACACCAACTATAGAGACCACCACTGCCCTGTGGGGGCATCTCCTGTGCAAGGTGTAGAAATCTGTGGGTTTGGTCCAGCAAAGCACTTTTGTATGTGTTAGTTTGAAGCATGTGAAGAGTCTCCCCAAGTTCACCAAATGTTTAAGTGCTTTGCTGGACTGAAGCCAGAATGGTCAACAATTTTCAAGACAATACTGTTAGGATAAGCTTTTTGTGTCTCCTAAAATATACATACACTATTTTTTATTCAGTGCCTGGAAAATGATAATCGGCGATAACCATGGCAACCCTCTTGAAATGACTTAGGTATTAATGTTGGTAGGGACCTGGCAGCTTGTCTCTGTTAAAGCAACAACAACATCAGCAACAGAGGGCTTTGATAAACAGGCTCTCATGAACAGGTTCCCATTAACTGACTGTTGGGGGATGAGTTGTAACAGATTTGGAATTGGTCTGGATCCTAAAACGATGCTAAATCCCAAAACAAGGTTGCCAGGTGGCACAGACATAGGGAAACCTCTCTCTGTGGTATGTCAGTGTTTAGTAGCCAACTGCCTGCACTCCCTGCCCTGTCAGTAGCCCCTGCAGCTTCTTGCTTCATTCTGCTGAAAATGCAAATAGTGCAGAAAGACCAGCTAAAGTTAATGGGAGCTATTCCCACTAACCTCAAAGGTCACATAAACAGGTACATTAGTAAAAGCAACACAGAACCCATTTCCATGAGAGCCTGTTCTGGCAGATCCAGTTCTCCACTAGCACCAAAAAATATATAAACCACCAGACTGTCACGTTTGACTTATTCTGCATACCCCTTAGCAGATATCGGTTGTTTATTTTCATTCCACCAAACTTATCTAGATAAGCCCACAATTTTCCAGGCCTCCCTTCCTTTATCCCAAACATCCCCACCCATTCTTAGGTCAGGTGTTATAACCTTTGGTGGCCTGGAATATAATAATCTTTATTTTAAGTATAGCTTCAATTGTTTTGCTTTCCATCTACCTTTCCTGTTTAAATGAAAACATAAAAATCTCTCCCTCCACACTTTGGTCCTGTGGTATTTCATGCTGGTACCTGTTTGGTGAGCATTATATTTTTATGTTTTCTATGACACAGTTATAGTGATGAACCTCTGCCGTAAGAACTGTGTTCGTGGACTGTAGTTCTGGTGCATGATGCCAATGGCTTAAATCACTAGGCAGTTCTCAAGAGTTCAGCACTCAGTTTCTGAAAGTGTTAGAGATTGTGTTAGATTGTGCTAGTGATGTTACTGCTTTGGTTAAGGTGTGATTTTTTTAAAATGAATTCTGGCTTTCTAAATGAATGAGGTTTACCTGTATGCATGTTCCTACAGTAACTTGGGAGTAAGACGGACAATTTCAAACATTTGCCACAGAGGTTTTACAGATAGAAAGTTTGTAATGTCTCCTAGAAGCTTGGCTCTTGTGCAGAAAAGAGACATTCAAATAAGTGCCTTATTGAAGGAAAGGCAGAAGAGGAAGGTGAACTGTATTATTAGACCCCGGAGAATCCACACAGGATGCCCTGACCACAGGAAAGGCCTTTATTCAGCAGTTGCCCCTTATTAGCCTCGGATTATCAACCACGAAATACAGAGCAACAGGAAACTGGGCAATATAATTTCTACAGCTCACAGAACTACATGATTCTGGCTGAAGTAGTTTTGACTGGTGCCACTCCTTGACTGGACACAGGGATGGCATCCTGCAACTGCGACTGTGCAGCAGCACGTTGCTCCTGGTGTGCTGCAACAACGGTGGGAGCCCTATATGCACATCTCCTGGTGTGCCTATGTGTAGCCAAAGCTTTAAAACATTTTTTTCCACGTGATTTTTCCCTGGAAGATAAATCAGACTTTGTAGAACCCTCTTTCTACCTGTTTGCATACGTAAATGGTTATTTTTGTTCTTGCAGCTTGATGTTTCATTCTTCACCCTCCTCAAGATCCTTCTCAGATCCTCCCTGTAATCTTGCCATCTCTTTGTGACAGTGCAGCTCAGCCGCACCCTGGATGACGCACTGCCGTTTCTGAGCTCATTATGTTGTGTGGCTGCAAGTCCTGCTGCAAAATGAGCACAGAAAGAAACAGCACGCAGAAATGGCAATGCTAGTCCAGCCTCAAAGGTGGATATGCACCTACTGTGAGTCACACCTTAATTTCACAATAAAGCAACCTTGCAGTTTGTTCTCTGAGAGATTTTTATTTTCAAATCTCTAAACAATACCTGACAGAGAGAAACAAGGAAAAGTAACACTGAATACTTAAACATCACCAGAGGAGCAATGAGAAAGAAGTGTCCTTAAGCTTCCACCAAATGAATATGAGCTTACCATTTGTAGAGGGCTGCGATGAACTTAGTATTTGTGGCTCACCTAGACATTTGAATAAACGTCACCAAACCCTTTGTGCTCTGATTACTTTGCCTTTATATTTGCTTTTTTGAGCTCTGTCCAATCTATCTTTATTCTCTTTAAGAACAAAATCTAACTCCACCAGCCTTGGGGCTGGATAGGCTCAAACAGTTCCTGCTTTGGGGAGAACACTTTGGGATGTGCTGCCGTTTTGTGTCTTTCTTAGCTAAGTTCCAAGCATTACATACTCAAACTGAAATCAGTGAGTGAATTTGCTTAATACAGGTCTGCTGACCTGACCCCCAGTTAAGCTAACAGCCTCCAGGCAGAAAAAAAGTATTGCGGAGCACAGCTGATAGACTGCATATGACGAGTGACATTTATATGCCTCGCTGCTAGTGTAGATACACAAGTGCTCTCTATCGACCCTCACGGTCACACACAGAGAAAACCTACTTCAGATTATCTATCCATCCTTTCCTATAGCTTGGCAGGAAAGAGAGGGGGAGTGTTATTATTGGGAGGAGCACAGGTATTACAGTGTCTAGATAGTGAGACATGTAGATACTAGAAACGTTCCAGGCAATTCTTGTAGGACTAGGCTGGGACTTGGTAAACCCTGCATAGACTTCTCCTCAGAATAGACTTCTTGCTTTAGGACAAGTCACTTCCTGGATGTGCCTCACCAAAATTTGTTGCTCTCATTCATCAGATGATCTGCCATTTCTTATCTTGCTGACATGAAATCACACAGAATTGGGTAGGTTTGAGTCTTGATACAAAACAGAAGCCACCCATAAAAGACAAGAGCGAACTAAAATGTTGACTGAACCATTGGCTGTAGGATAGAAATGAGTCTATATAATGGAATATGGAAAAATGGAAAAAAAAAGAATGTAAGATTAGTCAGTATTGGAAGAGGATCTAAGGAGAGAAGGTGACTGGAGAGCTTTTTGTTCCCTCAGACCAGTGGCTGGTTGCTTTCATTTCTATGGTGCTGCTTTGTCTTTTTTACCCTTGGAATTTTGCAAATTGAAATGGCTGTGGCAGGGAAGAACTGGAAATGTGGCACCATGACCATGCTGGGGAATAAATTTAATCATTAGGCAAAATAATCTGATTTGAGATTAGAGCATGCCACTGGAGGTGGCAGCGGGGCGGGCATCATCTGGGCTTCTAGTTTTCAGCTCTGTTAAGGAATTATTATACAATATTGTCCAAATTCTTTAGCGAAGTTAAAGACTGGTCTATGTGCAGACCTGCACCAATGTCAGAAAATCAACTGCAAAACATGTCTTTCAATATTCCAAGGGAATCTGTGGCTTAATGCTTATTTTCACATGCCCTATTTTGATTAAAGCAATAAAGTAAGCTTGATGGAGAGCCACACATCATAAGAGCCTTGGAAAGGGAAACCTGTACCCCTGTACTGTGCACTACTGAAAAGTGTGAATGAAAATTCCTGCTAATTTTCTTCAACTCTGCTTGGAAGAGACATCAAGAGTCAGACTCTCATACCTCCTAATGGATGCTACAAGCCTTGCTTAATGAATGCAACACAACTTGAGGAGGAAGCTACAGAAAGTGCTGCTACGTATTTAAATAATGAGCATTACACATAGGGAAACAGAGGAGGTAAAATGTTATCAGACCATGCTGACTGAGGGTAGAGCAATTCTTGATTTCTGCTGATTCAAATATGCTTGTTGCGCTCTGGTTTTAGCTTGTCTTGTTTCTCTGCCACTAGTTGGATTTTACCAGTTTGCTTGTATATGCTAGATCTGATTTACAGCATTGCCACACTCATATTTTAAAACAACTCTTGAAAAAATAATGGGGACTGAGTGAGTCGTGGACAGATTTGATTCTGCAGCCACAGTGACCTCCCTTTAAGGATGTCTGTATATCAGTTACACTAGGCCACAATGTTTGGTCCCAAATCAGCAAAGCCATGGGCACAAACCACCTGGGAAAAATGACTACTTAGCAAGAAATGGTTTGTGACTTAAGCTTAGATTGCTCAGCATGTGGAAGGGTCTAAGCAGTACATGGGGTGTCTGTCTGCAACAGAAAAAAATAGTGCATAAACCACATAGAGTTACCCTACTCTGGGTTCAGAGACAGCAGAAGAGATAGCAGAGAGAATGAATTTGACTGTTTGTCTTATTTCTCCTTCCCAAGCTGGAGAACTAATTACACAACATATTCTGTAGTTAAAGAGGTGTTTATAGGTATTTAGAATCCTGACTGAGAAATGACACTCGGTGAAGCAGATTTTCCAAATTCAGAAGCTAATTTGTGGAACTGTGGTCATTTTCCTATCCTTCCCCCCGCCCCCTTTTCTTTTTCATTTCCTTGGTGCTTGAAAAATAACAAGAGAATTTTTTAAAATCAGCAGGGCTACATCCCCAGGGGAGACTCAAATAAAATATTAACTAAAGCAAAGAAAGGGAAGTATCCTATTTAAACTCTGCTGAGCTAGATAGATTACCTATGAAAGCTGGCATTGGCAGGACAGCTGTATGAAGAAGTCTGTGGCAGAAGTACCGGTGTCTTATACAAACAACAGGAGACAGGGCGGGAGACACAAAGCCATAATTACCAGATAGATTTCTTCCTCATAAGGCATATGCAAAGTCAGCAGAAACCTACATGGGTTTTCTGTTGCAAGGCATTGCACTGTTAATTAAGGGAAAAAAATCTATTACACCTACTATCACTCTTACAGTTCTTTGGCCATCCAATCCAAGGAATATTGCAGGGGAGAATACTATAGATCTTGTTTAGGAGAATAAACCTCCGTTTTTCTCTTGCACGTCTCCTCCTCTTTGTACTATATCATTGCAGAGAAAAAGTACAGCAATAGAAAGGGACATGTATTAGCATGAACCTTGAGTTGTAGGAATATGGGAATGGTCTGCTGAGATTTCACTGTCCCAGCATTTAGTCAAATTATTTGAACGGGTGCTGCACTATAATTAAGACTTTGGAACACCAAATGTTTTGAAGTTCTAGAGGTAAAATGGGGAAACCATGGAGGATTTTACACCAATGTCTGCTGTAGGGGAAAACTGATCTTCTTTAGGCTCATACGTTAAAATTCATTAATAAAATAGTTACTTGTCTGAACTATACAGAACTCTGCAGTTTTAATTGCTTTAGCTTCTCATCTGTTTGCTCAAACATTGCTTTCATTCACCATGAACAATGATATTTTGATCTGCTAACTCAACATAACCTATAGTTAGATGTATAGATGGATGTATTTAAGAAAGACTGCATTATTTGTTGCACAGTGTTTCTTGTGTCTTCAGAGAAAACTTATTTAACATCATATGGAAGTAGTTACCAGTGAGAATGAAAATAAGATTTTCTGTCTTTTAGTTAATTAATGTTTTTAAGAGGTTTCACTTTGATGTTTTAAAAGCGTATTTAAAATTCACTCTGTGATAGGCAGCTGTGGGTTTGCACCAGTAGTGTAAACCAGAACTTACCATCATCTTGAACTGAAGCTCTGGTTTTGGCTGTGTGACCACTGTACCTGGCTGCATAGGCTGGAAATCTGGTCCAGCCCTGGGAGCTGACAACCGCCTCCAGGGTATTAGTAATAGAAGATTTTCACCCCTCACTCCCTCTGGGCTGCTGCTGGCCCATGGCAATCCAGAGGGAAAGAGCAGTCCTGGAGCTATGTTGTAGCTGGGGTTGTGCCTTGCAGAGGTCCTGCTGGGAGAGGGACCTTGCCATAAAGTCCCTGGACAGTACTTTTATTTAGGTTTTAATTAAATTTACTCAGAAAACAGATTTTCTATCCTACAAAAATTTTCAAGATAAAAAGTTATTGGAATGCCATAGTATCCCAAACCGGCTAAAAGTAGCTATTTGTTATAAAATTTAAATTTGACCCTTATTTGTTTGCCTCTAATCTACAGAATACAAAATCTCTGTGAAATACACTCCCTCCACACACAACTTTGCATGTTGAAAATACTGAAATACCTGGGTTCAAGTCTTCACTTGTCTTTCCTGTTGTTCTTAAAAAGTTCATCAAAATCCATATAGTTTTCTGAAAGGTGGCAGTTCCCACAAAATTTGCCAGAAGGAGGGAAACATGTTGATGTGAAAGCTCCTGCTAGCTCCAGTTTTTAGCATTTTTAGCTCGAGTTTTAGCATTTATGTACTTGTTTAGGGGTGAGAAATCACTCAGATTTCCAACCCCATGCCATGTTGTTCACCCATGGCCACTATGTTTAAATAAGCATCTGAGTGGTCGACTGACCTTAAAAAAAAGATGCTTAGCTCTTTTTGTCTGTGGAAAAGGATATGACCTTCAGAAATATAACTGGTTGGTGCAGATTATTTTGGCGTAATGCAGGTTTGCTAACTCATATAAGTTTTAAGGGAATGCTCCAGAGGCAATTGAGGAGTCACATGAGCTCTTACTCCAAGCGCTGTGCCATAGGCGTGCTCCTGCTTGGCTTTCTCTGCTCCACAGTCCCATGGGGATTTGGGAAAGCAAGACAAGGGATTACGGCTGTCGTGTTATGCCAGGGGCAAAGTGAATATCTCCATACGAAACTATGGACGCTCTTCTGTTCACCCTCAACAGCTGGGCGCTGTCGACAAATACAACGATCTGAAATATTATTTTAAAGCTAGCCGTGGCATTTATAAGTGGAGCTGCCTGGACAGCCGGGGAAGATTAAATCCTCTTGTTAGCCACAGGGCAGCATGGTGTGGCAATTAGTATGTTAAGCAGAGCTGAGAGAAGCTTTTGTAATGAAACCAAAAACTTGGCTGGTGCCCAAAATCTGCAAAGGTTCAATAACCTTTCAGTAAACCTGGACTGAGCCTTGGCAGATTTATAATTTCAAGGAGGAACTGTTAAAACACCCTGGTTGTGCATGATTTTGAGCCCAAAGCAGGCCACATTTGGCAGCTAGAGAGTTGTGCTTTAAGTTTTTTTTTTTTGCATACAAATCGAAAACACAATGTAGACTCAGCAGGGAGGAATCAATGCAAACCAAAACTGCTGAGTTTTGCACAGTTCTAATTATAATCTCTTCACAGTCCTAGTTTTATTTATTATTGTTTGTACTGTGGTAGCAGTGTAGGACTCCAATCAGCTTGGGGGCTGCGCTGTGGTAGGGATTGTAAAGACAGAAGAAGGAGGCAGGATCTCTGGCCTGAAGAGTTTATAATCTAAATAAACAAACTAGATAAAGAATGAAGGAAAGACAAAAAACACGTAAGCAAAGTGATTAGGAGTTGGCAAGACAGCTGCTCTTATTTGCTCTTATTTAATGGGGAAATGAAGAGCCAGGACTGACTGGTGCAGGCAGATTGCTTTAGCAAGGACAGGAAGATGAGGCAGGTGATGGAGGGTTCAACAAGAGGAGTATGAAGCATGTAATTATTCAGTCCTAACCTCAGACCTAACCTGCGTACGCTCTTCCTCTTCCCACAAAGCACAAGTCCCCATTTTAGAAGAGAAGTCCTTCCTATCAAGACAGTCACAAAACCAGCAATGTGCACAATGTTGACCTTGAACAAGTCACATAACCATTCAAGAGCTACAGTCAAGCATAAAGTGCTCAAGTGTGAAGCAGGGCTAAAAATATTTCCCTATATGGTGTAATTCCTGCATGATATAAACTACTTTGAGATACTCAGCTGAAAGGTGCTAAAGGACTGCAAAGATTTATTTTTCATGGACCTCCTCACATGCAATTTTCATTGCCAGGTGAAGGCCTTATGCAGAGATTAATATACATATAAAAATATCTATGGATATATGTATGTATGCATGTATACTCATATGTATTTATGAAAGAGGAGAAAGTACAGTTCTCAGAAAAGGATTTAGATTTCCCAAATCCATATATAAGAACGTAAATGAATGACCAGATTTAAAACCAGGACACTTATTTGTCTAACACTGGGCTCAGGAGTCAAGCTAGAAGTTCTTACATGAAAATGCTTTGCCACAAGCTAATTGGAAATTGCAGATCTTAAAAAAGAAGCTTGTAATGACTATTTTTTTTCCCTGAATTTAGGTGAAGGTTTGGGCCAGTTATTTTCTCCCAATTATTCATTATTCTATGACTATTAATTAAAACAAACAGCTCTCTGAAGCAATTTCTCACAACGGGAAGATTTATATCTTGAAACCGAAGTCTGTTTTCTCACTGTGTCTATTTTCTACACTGCATAAACAGCCAAATTTGTTATTGCAACAATCTAGCTCTCAGAGCTTATTGCCAGGCTTGGGATATTTATTTTTTGTTAAGCCCCAACTCCTGGAGTGAAGTGATTAGATGAGAACCTCAACTTACTGTTAAAAAAAATTAAATAACTTTATGCTGGACCACAGTATTGGGGAGAGAAATGGGAAGACATGAGCAGAATGCATAGTAGAGGTTCCAAACATCTGAAAGGCAGGAAGAATTGAAAACCCCACATGTATTATTATTTTTAAAGTCTCAGGACTTTGAAGCCAATCTCCCCCTTATACTTTGAAGGGGGAAGGGGGCTGACTCATGACTTTCGACTGCCAAAGCACAGGAACATGAGGGGTTACTCATCGCCTTGCGGTTGCATGAAGGCTTCTCACAGAGGGGCTTCTCACCCTAGCACTGAGCGGCACATGTTTGTTATCGCTAAGTGTTGCGCTCTTGCCCTTTTTCTTTTTCTTTTTCTTTTTTTTCTTTTTCTTTTTCTTTTTCTTTCTTTTTCTTTTTCTTTTTCTTTTTCTTTTTCTTTTTCTTTTTCTTTTTCT
>JAWLRI010000879.1:177097-213954 GCA_034781795.1 Crypturellus tataupa
TTTTCTTTTTCTTTTTCTTTTTCTTTTTCTTTTTCTTTTTCTTTTTCTTTTTCTTTTTCTTTTTCTTTTTCTTTTCCACCTTATTGAGGCATTTAAGAAAATACCCTACCCAAAGAATTACACAGACTTGGCAAATAGAGACAATAGGTCAATTTCTGGGCCTGCCCCATCTGACAGGATCCCTATAGCTTTCAAAAAAAGAAGAAAAACAGAACTATTAAAAAGTCTCAGCTGCCAAATAGTCAGTAAGTCTAAAACAATGTAAAGCAAATGTAAACATTATATGATGAAATGCATTTTTTTTAAAAAAACTCTTTTCTCAGCAGTTAGATGTACTTTATATACAATGGGAAGATTCATTCCTGAAGGTTGTCCTAGAATATGAAACCCCTACATCTCCCAGTTGAAGGTATATATTTAGATGAAACAATAACCGAAGCATCTGCCTTTACCTTGAAAAAATCTCATTTCGTCCTTTGATTTATGAAGGCTGCATTTCTCCCTGCTCTCTTCCTCATGAAACCTCAGGGGAGAGGAGAAAATTATTCTTGCAGGGACTGAACCTATCTATGACCACAGAAACTAAAGGATATTAATAATAACAACAATAAAAAAACCAGTGTGAAGAGCATGACAAAAACACAAGCAGGTGAAAAATGAGAAATGTGAAAAATAGCTATACAAGGCTGTGGTTTGGAACACCCATAGGCCTACCATGCTATGCCTGTGTGCTTGGCCAGCGAGTCGAGGCCCTGGTCACTCTTTGTGCAAAAAACAGGAGGGCTGGGCTGGACCCTGTCCCAACATGAATACATGTGAGCATGGAAAGCCATCTCCATCCCTCACCCGGCACAGCCAAAGGCCTGAAAATTTTACTGGAAGCCCTCCCTTCTTTACCATGTTAGATGTTTTCTGTGGCACATCAGTAAAAAAAGGCAAAGTGGCTTTCAAAAGAGAGGAACATAAGCTTTTTGGTTCGCCAAATGCATATCCTACCACCATGTTGCAGTTTATATGGTCTACATTTGCCCATTTATGTGAGTAAATTCAGATCCTTGGTTCGGGTGTAATTAAACTTGGTGCTTTTATCTCAAGCTGTGGTTTCAGGAGTCAGGACAGTTACAGTAGAGCAGTGCATACAGGCACCCAGAGTTTAGAGGAGGGGTGCTAGAATGCCCTGAAATCTCACTCTTTAACAGAGAATCTTGCATTAATGTTTATGAATCCACCGGAGGTAGACTTAAGCATGCATTAATGAACCAGTATTATCCTTACTTTTTGCCACATAACTTTGTGAGCTGGTGGAAGACAAATGTTGGACTGTCAACTGCCCCCCAATAGTTCAAAAAAGTCATTCTTTCTATTCCTGCTGTTAATTGAGCAGCATATCCTGTCAACAAACCGTAGCAAAAACTGCTCACAAGTCACTATGACTATATGACACGAGGTAGCTTGCCAACACCAGACAACTTAGCCACTAGCCTAGGGCACTCTGGCAGTGCCAGATTCTAGTGGGCAAGGGCAACTCATCCTCAACTCCTGGGTCCTGAAGTGTCCTGAGGGAGAAGCATGCTTCCCCATTTTTTGGACCCATAGCTGATCAAACCAAGGCCGATACAGTTCTAGTGCTCTGAGTTTGCTTTTCTGGTCTAGGACAACTAGGCAGAAATGGGGGTTTCTACAGCTGATCAAGCCTGTCCAGTGTCTTTCCTCTGCCGTGTCTCAACCTGCACAATTTGCAAAGAAAGTCTTCTCAAGGCATCTTCTCAAGGTACAGCTGAAGCACACTTCAACCAGTCACCACATACCTAATGCTTATTTCCAAAGAGATGTATGAAGTTAAATAGCCTGAACAATTTGGTCCTGCTGGAAGGAAGGACGTGTTGAACCAGAGCTTTCTCCTTTATTACTCTTTTACAAAAGGATCAAGGGAGAAAGGCAAGATTCCCACAACAGCTCGGAAAATACCTGAGTACAACGCTCAGGGCTGTGGGATGTGCCTTCACAGAAAAGCCCATCACCTAATGCAGTTGTTGGCACAACTATGCAATTAAACTTATGCACCATTTAAGCCTATGAAGGCTTAAACTCAGGAATGCCAAGTCCAGACAAATTCTGCTGTAAAGACAGAGTCAAAGTGAATTAGACAGATTTGTAGATTAAAATGGAAATGCCTTCACTGATTACTTATGCCATTCTATTCCATCCTTCACTTTTAAAGAGAACTGTTGTGTGAGCAAACAGAGCTTCAGTTTTCTTCTTGAAACTCCTGACGCCAGTGATCCTCTGCTTATATGCAAGGAAAAGTTATGTGTAAGTCATAGGGTCAATTTGTTTACCTTGCCTGTGGCAAGATTTGGGTTCATCAGGTTAATTTCAGTAGTTGCTGAAAGGTCTTGAATTTTTTTCTGGTGTCATATGGCTTTTGCTGTTTTTCAAAGCAGGAGGTAACCATGGACTGTTCAAAACATAATGAAGCAAACAACATTTTTCTGCATCAAGCTCATCCTGTAAATTAATTAATTTGCATTATTGGCCCTCTCTACTGCATGGAAATCATACAGATGGGAGCAGCCATTTAAGGATTTTAGGAGTTATGGTTCCCATCATCCAAAATTGGTTCCAGGACTGCTCATTCACAGAAATATAAAAAGGAAGATTCATATACTGGTGTGGTAGGAAACGTGGGAATTTTTTATTTATTTATCTGCTTTTAGAGATGTTGTCATCCATTAAGTTCAAAGCCTTTGGACACTCCCATAGTCAGCACCAATCTGTGATGAACTGGTTCTTGTTGCAGGTTCTAACAAAGTTGATTTCATATTGCTGATGCAGCTAATAGGCTTGAACTACTCTTGTTATCCTTTCAGACAGTAGACCATCAAGGCTGAGATCAAGGCTGCTACCATCATCTGATTTACTGTAGATTTCAAGAATTCATTAGTTCTAGTTTTTGAGGTTTTGTGTGTGTAGGGAAAGAGAGGAGTTCATGAAAATCAGAACAACAAAATACTGTTTTGGTCAACAACAAAAATGTCTGTCTTAAATGTTGCAAATGGGAACTAGTGTTATATACATAAAGAAGTTAATCTTGAGATAATCTCTTAATCTGCCATTAACCATGGCTATTGATTCTACTGCCTGTCCTTAGGAGAATTTGCTATGTAGAAAAAACACAGTGGCAATAGCAACAAAGTACAGTATTTTCTGGCAAACTCTGTAAGCCCTTCTATGCAGGAAGTAATAGATTATAAACAAATTTTATTTTAATCCCTGCAGGACATATTGTGAGAGTCCAAGAACAAGACCTATTTTTCTCAAGGCCCTCCAGAGGGAAAAAAAGTTCTTGAGATCCCAATACAATATCAAAGAGATGAGTTAGTGAGGAAAAGCTATCTGGTCCTGGCAAGACATCAAAACATTTCCCACAAGTTTATAGTTGTCCAAATGATCATCAAAGAAGAGGGTTTTGGTTGGGTTTGGGTCTTTTTAGTGCCAAGAGGTGTTACTGATTCTGAGATGCCTGGTATTATGAAGAATGCCAGCCAAATGACTGCTGAGGGAACTTAAATGGTTCCTACTATGTGAAAAGGGTTATCTTGGGCTATTTTATGAAAAAAAAAAAACACAAACTTTTTTTTTTTCTGTGAGCAAAATGTTAGTTGCATGCACAATGCAGGCAGCTGTTGTATACACAGAAGCTCCTATTTGCACACACCACCCTGCATACAAAAAATGAGAACAAATGTATTTCATGTGAGAAAACTCTAATAGCTAATTCTTAAAAGTATGTATGTGACTTATAAGTGAAAAAAGTACTTATTTGTACTGAACCCTTTTTTAGGTAAGGAAATACCTGAAGCAGTGAGGGATTAATGGAAGATTCTTTGTGGCTTAGCTGTGAATGGATCCAGGAATCAGTATTATAATCACTTATTTGTAATACCATAAAGCAGAGGAGCTCAAGTCATGAGCGTAGAATACGTAGATATTGATATGGCTAAAACCTCCATCACCTGTTTGAGTAAAAATTAGAAAATCCTAGCAAATCTCTGAGGAGAAATGCATGATTTGCCAAAAAATGCAGTGCCAAATTGGTGAGCAAAATAATGGCAAACCCATGTTATGTGCATATGAGTGGAACTAAACAAAACTTTGGCAGCAGCAGGAAGATGGGGAGCGTTTCTGGGAACTGCTGTGCTAGTGAAGCCAGTTTTCTCAGTGGACTTTCACCTTGTAGCTGGAAATGTGGTCATCTGGGGTGGCATGAGCACTCAATGAGGTTTTCCCTGCTGTTGAGGCCTGTGTAACAGCTGTATCACCTGCGGATATGTTAGGTTTGTAGGACATGCATTTCATCCCACTCGGAGAGAGGAGAGGGGTAGGAGGAACAGAGCACAAGGAACTCCTGTCTTGGCTCAGCCAGGTATTTTTATAAAACTTACTGGTACTTAATACCTGTGGGATCTTTGCCATTCATTTGGTGAAACCAACCAGTATATTCAAAAGACAGACAGAAACATAGCGGCTTATTTCCTTCAGAAATCAATCTGTCCTTCCTCTCTCCTCCCGTCAGATGCTTCTAGCAATTTTTGCTGCATCCTGCCCTACCTAAAGATGAGTAAGAGTTGGGGAAAAGATGCACTATGGCCTCAGACCAGTGACAAAGAGCTGATTGAGATGCCATGGCTACCTGGCAGCTGCCATTGAGCCAAGTGGGGCACTAGCAGCGAGGGACAAATGCAAACCCTCTGTGGGTTTGCAAGCAGCCACTGTACCTACAACTGGGTACTCAGACCAAATGGGCTTTCAGAGAGGGAAAAGAAAAAAAAGCCCCAAAGCCCAAAGCAGCAAGAAGTCTCTTGGTCCAAAATTAAACCTTCATTTGAAGGTCAACTGCACAAGATTAGAGTCTCCTTAACAGTGACAAGGTGAAAGTGTGTCTGGGAAACCATGAGCAATGGCCAGGGTAGAACAGGAGAGTTCATGAGGGCTCTCAGCTGAGGAGTGCTCCTGTCTGCAAGAATCACTGTGCATCTGGGAGGACAGCCACAGACTGTCTTTGTTTTAGCAAATCTGTCTTGCTGTGAGTATAGGCTCGTACTCAGGTGATGCTCTAACAGCCTCTCCCTCTTCATACTCTGACTTTTGAAACATTCCTGATCTTCACACAGGTCAAAGCAGTCACTTGAATGAGGATAATCCCCCATGTTGAAAGGCCTCCAATTCCTTTCTTTCACATCTGGCCCTGCAAGACACAGGGGAGCACCTTGGCTTGCAACAGCACAGAAGCAATCTTGGAAGTACACCTGCTAGTGAAAGATTGGTGCAGCTTGCACATGACTTTGCACAGTGACTGGCATGACCATAACACCTAGACTGGCCCAGCCACAGAGAAGGATGGGTCCCTCCAGCTGATCTAGTCTTTGCAGGCACATGTGGAGACCATCTGCCCTAAAAAATCTCCCAGGTAATATTCTGACAGTTCCAGCATTGAAAACTACCCACTTAATAAATATACATGTATAAAATCCTTAGCAAGGATTCAGCCCAACTCACAGTAGAAACCCAGCCAGAGCATTTAGTAGCTCTTAGCAGTTTGTTTCCCTCTACAGTCAATGGCTAAACATGGTCATCTGTACAGGAGTGTTGACTTCTAAAGCATCTTCTGGTTCTCCTATGGGTATGGAAAGCCTTGCAGAGCTGGATTCCTCTCTAGAATACCCTCCCTCCCTCACATTGTTCATTTTATCCCTGTATTCATTGGATGACATTGATCAATCTGGAGGTGCCTTGAATTATAACATTAAAAAAAAAGATTAAAAAAGGAGAATGAGGGAGAGTCTCCTAGGGGTGGAGATTTCAATAGACAACACTTAATTGAAGTGTTGCCAGAAATTTAATGAGCTATTATTTTTGCAAAAGTCCTATGCCATAACTACTCTGTCTTCCTCTTATATGTGAATGTTTCTGTCCTCTGTCACAGTAAGTACTGCCATTTTTGCTTCAGCCACAGAAATCTAGCCTGTTGAGATAGGAGTCCGAGCCTGGCAACAGATCTGTGTGAGCAGACAGTAAAAAAAAAAAAGAAAGAAAAAAAAGCCAAATTGGAAACCTGAAAAAAAAAAAGAAAGAAAAAAAAGCCAAATTGGAAACCTGCCAGCAAGAAAATTACAGTCCTATGAGAAAGTGGCAATGCAAAATATATGCAAATGTGGGGCAAAACCATTTTCAAACATTGCTCTTGCAAAAGTGAGATGATTTGCTTGATGTGCAACCCGGGAGAAGGTGGCACTCCTGTCAAACATGACAAAAAGTGTTGAAAATGGCATGAGGGAAATTCTGACTTCATAACAGAGTGTGTAGTTTTCTAGATTACTGTGAATTGCTCACCCTCAAAATTGATTTTAATTTTATTTCATCTTTGATAAATCAAACTACATTCTTCATGATCAGATAGTAGGGAAATCAACACCATGGTTAAATTTATCCAGTGATTTTCACAAAATTTTTCCCTATTTAAATATGCCTTTGCGAAGGACCTAAAGATATTTCACTTTGCTGCAGATTTCTCATGTATGCTAGCCACTGGGAATGGTAAATTACTCTGCTCTATATACACAACACTAAAATAATAAAAGGGTTGAAACATTCTCATCCAAACGGTCTTGACTAAACTGTATTGGTTACCAACTTTTTTTAGAGAAGTAAAATGTACTCAGAATTTCCTGCTTTCCTTTTTAAAACAAAGTACAGTTAACCCCATAATTTTCTAGCTTGTGATTTTTTTTTAAGTCTCTTACTAAAAATATGTTTTTGAATGGAGAACTTTTCTAAAAAGAAACAAAAAAAAGTTAGTTTCAAGTTTTTATTAAAGGAAGAAAATTAATAGAAAATAGATAATAATAAGGAAACCCTCCCCACGTCCCCATCGCACACATAACTGCAACAAATGCAAATCAAAAGCTGAATTACAAGCATCCATGACTTAAATCAAGTAAACACAAGTGCATGCCTACACTAGATTTTTGCACATTTTAAACAGTAGAAAACTCTTGGATTTCAATGTATGAGAAGTGTCTGGTGAGGGGACCACAGACACCTGGAGGTCACTACTGACCTCCATGGATGCAGGTACAAGTCACTTGACTAACAGAAATTTCTGTTCATGCTTATAAGCACCTATACCATTTTCTCATTTCCCAGGTTTGACAATACAATCAGCTACAGTTTTAATTTTTTTTTTTTGCTGTTTGAAATGACATTTTATTTGCCCAACAAAATTTTGAATATGGCTTAATCCTCCCCCCTGACCTGCATTCTCTGAAACATGAATATTGGTTAGGATTCTATTCATACTCCACCATGTGAATATAATCAAAGTCACTGCAAGCTCTGATGACAGGGGAAGAAAAATATAAAACAAAAAAAAAACAAAAAGGAAAAAACAACAATAGCAAGAACAACAACAAATATCCCAAAACCAAGTCCCTCGCTGACTGCGTCAACCCTTTTCTAGGGCAGAAGGAGAGGTTTAGGCTTCCTTCAGGCTGCCTCCGTGCCGTGCTGGCGGCAGTGGAGTGTTCAGGTACGGCAGCCTCCTGTTACTCCTGGTAATTAACAGGAGTTTCTGTGATTTGGGGAAAGAAATTCCCCTCGAGTGGACATGGGGAGCCCTCTATGGCTTGGCACAGCGAGACGGCTCCTCTCAGCAGCCCATCCGTGGCGCTGTGCTTTGTGCGCGCTGTGGCATGCCCACAACTGGGGAAGTGTTAAAAAGAGGAAAATATTTCCAGGGACAGCACAGAAAACAGCGCAAGAGTTGCTAGAGCAGTGTGTATATGCTCAAGAGGAATCTCTTTCAGTTCCTCTTTTCTTCAGCTTTATTTAAAAAGGGTTTGAAGGCTGGTTTAATTACGAAAACCAGCTCTCTAGACACCAAACAAAACGGCAGCCTAGCCTAAGTTGGCACCAGGACAGATGCATATTTTGCTCACTTTTCTATGCCAATCGTCTGTAGCTCATCCAGTATGTCAATCCAAGCTGGCTGTCCGAAATCCAAGTTTAGTGGCCTGAAAATATTCCAGTCCAGCTTTGTTTCATGAGGTAAACAGCCTCTCAGTCAGTTACTACACATTATGGCCTTCTTTTGCATTTTACCCCCCTGAAGGATTTTGCTTTTTTTTCCCTCCGTACACATTCACTGTGAAATGCTAGCAAAACATGTTTTTAAAGTTAGATGGTAGGCCTGATTCTGCCAAGGGCTGAGCTCCCATCAAAGGCTGGATTCTAAGTTAAAACTAAAATGAGTGAGTCTCATAAGAAAAAACAGGGGAGGGCTCTGCCAACACCTTTGGTCTCTCAGGCTGAGCCCAAACAGGGCCACGAAGGCAAGAAACCACCTGTGGGACTTGGCAGGGCTGAGGGATGGTGGTGTTGGCTTTGCAAAGCTGGGTCTTGTTGGGCGTTTATAGAGTGTGGTGGCTTCTTGGGGTTCCTTCCCTCTCCTTTCTCTTATAAGCTTTTGCAGGACAATGAGTGTAAAGAAAGAATAGCAAGTGCTATCGAGGAGAGCTTATCGTGATTTATCATAGATGCAAATTCCCTGCCATCCCTTTCTCCCATTACCATTTTAGTACAAATAAAGGGGCACATGCTCCCTAGCTAGCCAGCAAGATTGGGAGTGCCAAAATAAATCAAATCAAATGTGCAGAGGCTGCCTGCAAAGAGCGACCTTAGTCAGTATTTCTGAGATGACAAAAAAATAAACAGCCTTCTGAATGCCAGTGATGAAGTATGGTTTTCTCAATAATTAAATTCAAGCAAAGACTCATCTCGGTTTCCTACTGGCTATTTCCTCCCAAAGGAAATTGAATGTCTCTGGAAACCTGAAATCTGGTCTCTGCTAGCTTGCTTTCTAAGCAAAAAATCAGCTTTCCACCCGGTACAGCTAACCCCCCTGGCAACAATTAACAAGTCAGTGATCTAGTTTCCACCTTTCCTGATAGTTTTGCAGTTGGTGCCTTGGTGTTTGCTAATATATGTAGGGAATATTTAAGGAGGAAAAAAAAAAGAATGTGAGGAGATGAAACAGACATCTAGCTCGTAGAAAAGGGAATAGACATGGCAGGGAACATAGAGAAATCCATATTCACAACCATTACTTTTCTTCTCCTGCCTTCCTAGAGAGAAGTTATATGGTGCTCAAACAGCACAAGAGCAGGCTGTCTTTTGATTAGTATCCTCAAATGCTTTATGTAGGCACCTCACATAGCAGAAGTGCTGTGCAAATATTAAATTTGTTTCCAACAAAGTGAAGTGACCAGTGTGGGGAAGCAAGCACTAGGAGGAGAAATTCAGTTCCAGTTCATCTCAGTGAGCTTGACTATAGGAAAAAAAAAAGATTATCAATTCTGGAGGTAAATTCAATTGTGCCTAGTCCTCTCCACAGCCATATTATACTCCCTTATACAGCTCTCTACTGCTGTGGATTTTTTTTGCCCTAGAACAAACTGTGCTTTATACTTGCACTTACAGAACGTAGGAACAGAAAATCAATGCAAGCAGCCTCTGTCAGTCTGGGGGTGCAAGATCTATGCTTTTCTGAATATGGCTTTCCTCTTTCAAACTGGAAGGCAGGGAAATAGTGTGGGTTTTGTATTTGCCTTGGCAGGTTTGGTTAAAAAGGATCACTAGCAACGGGCAAGCCGTCGTGCCGGGTGATGCTGGCTGGGACATGGAGATATGGATACAGCCCTGCCTGGGAATACCCCAGGCCATTCCCTGAAAACAGAGCATTTCTGGGAGTTGGGTTACACCCCCCGCTGCCTGGCAGCCCCAGCTCGCAGGGGGCAGGAGGGCGAGGTTGACAGAAGCGGCACTGTGTGTGCACAGCTGACGGGATCTCTCGGTCCCGCCATCCATCACGGCCTAGGGCAGAGCTGGCAGGGTTACTCCTGACCGCAGTGCATGCTTCCTCCTGCCCCTCCTCCACCAAGAAAAAGCCTATTTCCTGCAAGGGGATGACTTTGTGGGACTCTGAGCAACTCTCCCAGCAGGGATTTTTTTAGGGATCTGGTCTGGGGCACTTTTAAAGTATATGCTTTTGTATATGCTTTTCAATTTGTAATACACAGGTTCACATGCAGTTTAAATTGCTCCAGTGAGGAATACATCAATTCATTAGGTTTCTGTAGTAATAAACTAGGCAAAAACCAATGAAGTTAGTCTCCTAACCTATAGGAGTATACCTATCTGCAGTCATTTATCAGGAAATTCATGATCGCCATATATACATGACTGAAATGAGAATATTCCTGGTCATTTGACAAATCAGATGGAGTTTTTATCTCTTGGATGGATGATTCACTATATACTCTGCATGCTGAACCTCATATATGTTTTATCCCCTCACTGCTTTCTATAACAGTGTGGCAAAATCAGCTATTTGTAGAGGGAAGAGGAGGGGTTAGAGCAGAGGAGAAGTACAAAGAAAGGAGGAAAGAAGAATGGGTGTTATTTGGCCAGTGAAATTTAAGCAATAGAATTGTTGCTATTTAAATAACATTAGGAAGTGATCAGTAATTTTGAAATAACTGGAATTTTTTTTCCCCACCTCAAGAATGGGATGGAAAAGTCTGAACAAGCAGAGACATCGAGGTGAGACCCAACAACAAGCAGAGACCCAGGCTAAGAGCTGAAGGGATGCTATGTTAACACTGTGGCCCATTAAGATGTAGGCAGTCTAGCTGACTTTGGAAGACCCATCCTTGTCAGCTAGGGAGATGGCAATGGGATCATGTCTTCTGTAGTGTAAAGAGGACTGTGGGACCTGCAGAGTTCAGGGATATGGAGCCACCTCCCATGCTGGCATCACACTTATTGGTGACGGTTACTGCTCAGAGCTGCAGACAAAGGTCCCCTTCTGTCCCTGAATTAGTAGGATGCATGGCCATCCAGAGGCCATCTTGGTCTACAGAGAAGCTTGCCAAGCTGAGGCATTTTATTTCTCTGCAATACCTGGCAATCCAGGCTCAGAGACTGGCCCCTATCTCTGCTCTCAACTTTCCCTTCAGGATTCAATACTCAACACTTTTAAGTGCAATTGGGTTTCCTTCCTAGAAGGAGTTGGGCAAGGGGACATAGTGGCAATATGCTTGATTAAGTTGGAGCTCAAACCTTAGATCATCACCTTTTCAAGCCCAAACACTGGGTAATGGGCTTTTAACATTTCACAGGAGAGGAATGATGCCAAGAGCACTGGCACTACCTATTGAAGGGGAGAGGGTGAAAATTCTGCGTTGGAAGTGAATTAAGTGTTTACTTTCACTGAAACAACTAGTCAGTTTGCATCCCAAAAGGTTAACAGATACTCACTAAGGTCCTTGAAACCATGGAGGGGGGGTGTTATTTATTTATTTATTTATTTATTTATTTATTTTTTGCTTATGTTTCATGACTGTCATTTGCACATAACAAAAAAAAAGCCTCTTCTGGTTTTGGAGAACTACTAGTGTGGAGCTTTAAAACTGTTCTCTGCAGTCATGTGGACGAGAAAGGTATTTCTTATTTCGAAAGAAAGCTGACACTCTTACACAATCACTTCCCTGCAGGAGCTTGTGCCCTACCCCTCCACCCCCAGGCGAACCCCAGCCCTGCCAAGTACCTTGAGACGTGCAATTAAATCATGACTGTTGGCAATAAAATTGTGATCATTGGCAACACAGTGTCATTGGAGGAACTTCTACTCCTGTTGAAGTATTTGGTCTCTTTCTCTATTTCACATCTGCACTGATGTAGAGGGCATATTGTTCCCTCTTTGTATAATAATGTCTTATTTGCACAGTAATCTCAGCTATGGAATGGAAACGTCTTCTCTGGCCCAAGTTGTGAGCTGCTAGAAGTCTGGCAGATCCCATGCGCTAGAGGTGGCTTCCTTTCAGTGGTGGGAAAAGTGATTTTCATATTGATCTGGCACTGTTCTTGTAAACTGAACTTCTGTAACATTTCTCTTTGAGATCCATGGGAGTTTTGCTTTCTCTAGGTCTGCTGTGCAGGGCCATCAGTTTGTAAAACATTAAAAGAATGACTGAGAGGAATGCTATAATGAGGTTTGTTTGTCAGAGAATTTTTTTGTCCTTATGCTTGGTTTCCCTTGAGATAAGTACAGTTGACTTTTGCGTCTCCTACTTGAATCTGTTTCAAACATAGCAGTGCTCAACTGGATGCTTAACTCAGTTGTGCAGTTATGCCACTAAGATATATTTTTGATACATTTATATGTGCTAATGGTTATTCCTTGATAATATTCCTGTGTGATCAATAATATTTTGAATGCTAAATATGTATTCCACTGTCTCCAATTTAAAATCAAATCCTTTCCAAGAGAGTAGATAACATTCAGCATGAGAACTTCATAAACCAGTTTATATAGTTCTTTGCTTTCTATTCCTAAACCTGCAACACTTATTTCTGCTTGCCACACTGCAGACCACACATCAGGCCAACTGTTTGCCCAGCCATGCAGGAAACTGGAAGGGGAAATTAAAAGAAATGAAAGAGAATTCAGGAAACAAAAATGGTTATTTTTCAGCAGTTTCCTGACCTGGTTCACACACAGTCTGACAAACAGCAGTACTGAAGATGGTGCAAGGGTAAGACAAGGTGGCCAAAGGTTCCTTCACCATTGCCTAAGACAAAGTGCAGAACTGCAGAGACAGCTGTCACATTTTTTTTTTTATAATTTTATCTGATGATGCCCTTTTAAGTTTTATTTTTTTCCTAAGGAAAGTTCTCAGTCTTAATGAGTTAACAGATTATCAGAAGCAAGTAGGAACATATCTAGACATGTGTGAGAACTGCAAATCACATAGGACTCAATATTATACTCAATTCTGGACTGTCAACAGATGCTGGCAGAACAGATAAAGACACCATGGCAGTCGTTTTCTTCTGGCCTTTGCTTATACAAGTTAGACCACCATTGTTACTAAGAACAGGTGATCCTGTAGCAGTGGCACACAGTAATTTCACAGTTGCTGTGTAAGATTTACTGCACAATCTTGCAAGATCTCATGGTAAAGCCTTTTAATTTCAACTGAGCTTTTGCTCTCTATCTTGTCTGTCTTGTTATACAACTCCACTGAGGAGTTGTTTTTTTTGCTGATATAATAATACCAAAAGAAAACAAAACAAAATAAAAAACCCCTCCAAACCCAAAGGAAATTAAACCACAAACAATTATATTCAAAAAAACAAAGGCTTTGGCCAGTGCCCAAGAAAACAAGGAAATTTAAAGATAAAGACAACTGTCCTTATTTCACCTCACTGTGCCTCAGGATCGCTGGGGTTTCCAAACAAGGCAAGCTGTGACATGCCTGATTGCGTGGGAGTGTCCAGGGCTGAGACCTTGATGCAGACAATCTGGACTTTATCCCTAACTCTTTAATGGGAAAGTCATGTGGCAAAATTGAAATACAGGCTTTGAAATCTGAAAGCCCTTCTAGCCATGTGTGCGGCTGGCATGGATTAGGATTCAATAAAGCTCTAACTCATTGACAAGACAAGGAGTCGGGAAAGACTCAAAGACGATGCACTTTGCTTGAACTTGCTCATCAATGCCCATCTCCCTGGGGCTCTTGCCTGGCTGAGGAAGTGGAGCAGTACCCAGCAGACACATGCCATGAGCTGCTGTTTGCAGCCCATGGGTAGTGGAGATCATGGCTAAGAGTGGGTGTCTTAGGAGGCTCCAGAGCAGCAGTGGTGGGAAAACTATGGTGTTCTGATGGCTTCCCATCCCTGAGACCCACAGCGACTCACAGCACTGGATGACTTGGCCTGGTCTTCCACATCCCTCAAGACCTGGGATAATAGCATGAAAATCAACTCAAGTTACCTCTGCTCACATTAGGCCTGGATTTCACTCACAGTGCTTGAAGGACAGGACAGGGCAGTGCAGGCACAATTACCAAGGAAAAAAATTCAAAACAAAGAAGCCCTCTCCCTATGATCATTTGTAAAGCAAATACTTGCCTTAATTAGTGTTTTTGCTGGTTTTATTATGACAATGCTTAGCAGTATGGCCTGTTGATTGCAGACCAATTTAATATCCCGTTTCAACCTTGTAACATCATGGAAGAGGAAGAGCAAGTTTATCCTTTCTATTTCTTTTCTTTCTTGTAGTACAGGTTTTGTTATTGCCACATGCTTCTAGAGAAGCTGACTCTTATCATTTCTACTCATAACTCATCATTACTACAGCACAGTCTATTTTATTTACTCTTTAATACTTTGAATATCAAAGAATTTCCTTTATCCTCCTTTTGAGCTTATGTGGCCCTGGTGAATTCATGCACTTTCATTCACAATGAAATTAAAAGTCATTGGTGTTAGCCTTGAATGTGAAGATGTGCCAAACCATTGGGAAACAAGATATCATGCCTCTATCCTTGACATTTGCATCCATGAGAATACTTTTTGCAGATACATGTCTCAGAACAGTGTAAAATTAACACATCTGATTTAATGTTCAGTTTGCCTAATGCCATCTCATTAAATAAATGAGCTGCATGTTTTTCTTCTCATTGTCATGTAAATTCAGACTCTATTATAAATTCCCTTGTGCTGACTTGTGCCCCATCAATATTTTCTATCTTGAAGGAAATGACAAGCAAGAAAATTATTGCATAATCTGCTACATATAAAAATGGAAATTGTTTCCAAGTGTTCAAAACATTGCAGTGATATTTTCTTTTGAATACTGATATAGTATGCCCTTAATATACCCCAGAGTTCAGTGATGGATTCAGGTCTAAGAGTGCCCTTCATTTCTAACAGCAGTTGAGTGCAAAGTCTGCCATCTCCTTGCTGCTTCATTGGCAGAGCCAAATGCCTTGCAATCCTGAGCTTTTCGGTTGTTTGCAAGGAATCTGGGAACCTTGAGGTGAGTTCTGAGGCAGAATTTGATGCATTGAAAAGCCAACTTTCCCTCCTAAGCTGCCAACCAAGAAACCACTTGGGAACCTTGATCTCAAGTGGTTTGGGAACATGGCGAGCAAATCTGGACTTCCCATGTCCCAATTAATTTCAGCCTTAGTTTCAGACCTGTTGGTTATTCTGCGTTCTGAATTTCTTTTTTGACTTTTCAAAAGATCTCAGTTTCAACTCAACATGAATGAGAGAAATTTGTGAAAGCTTGAAAAAACTTGGCACAATGGAAAAGCTCCTTCTCATCCATTTAAAATCTTCTGTTTTCTCCTGGATGAGAATAGTGGTTTTCAAGCTTATCTAAAACTTTCCCAGTGGAAGTGGAGACTCCTGCACAGTGATGTCATGAGAATAGCTTGCTTTTCTCACTTATCATTTGTTAAGCCTTCAGAAGTTGTATACAGACCTCCCTGCACTGAATACTGTTGATAAAGAGGGGCAAGTGCTAATATCTAGCTTGAGGACTCCCATGTGCAATCGTTCCTACAGAAACTCCTTTAGTGTGTTCTTCAGATGTCTATAGAAAGATATTGCTGGTTATTGAAAGTTTTTCTTCTTTTGGCCTAATGATTCAATACACCTACCAGAACTGGAATATCTGTAGCACTGGATAAGAGCCTCATTATTCAAAATCCTCATGTCCAAAAGCCTACTGTATTTACCAGCAGCTAAATAAGAACACCTTTTTCCATTCCAATCATATGATGCACCAGAAGAGTAAAGTACTTCCCAAACCATTTGGCACCTGGTTCTTATCACATATTTTTTGGTGGTCAGGTCACAATGCAGGAAGCTACAGCAGTTATTACTCTGCTTTAATGTGCTTCCTTTTGAAAGCAAGTGTGTCTGGTGCCACTGTTTTCTAGAAAGTTTGCAGTGTGAACTTTCTGTTCATGTATGGAAGCTGTCATGGAGTCCTCACTGCATATGACTCAGTAGGGACTTCATATAACTGTGTATATCCCAGCTATACAAAAAAAGCTTTAAGCTTCATCTACTTAATAGCTAACCAGCCTGTCAGGATGCATCTCAACTGTCTTTTCCAAAAAGAGAAGGACTAACAGGATGGATCTTTGCATCTGTTTCACCCTGACATTAATATAACTGTCAGAGTGCCACAGTGTCACTGTGTAAACTTGGTGCTTTGAGCCAAGGCTTCAAATCACTTCCTTCGAGGCTCTGACTCACCAGCATGTGGACTCTGATCTCCTCTGCAACTGGGTGACGGCTGTCTACTTGGGCTAGGATTAGGCAGCCACAGGTGGCACCACCTCCTGTGGAGTTTGATCGCCTGGGTTTGCTATGTGAAGGACTCCTCAGTTTTTGAAAGCCTGCTCAGTCGCAGGAGGGGAAGTGCCCAATGGGGCAATGGGCCCCTTGTAGCTGCTCAACAGTAGTGCTAGCTTTCATCATTTGCTGACATTTAGCAGAGCACATCGGGATGGATGCAAGTTGGCTGTGCCCCTCTAGAAAGGTATCAGGAAGAATTACAGGTTTAGGTTCATCTGTAACACTAAACAGCTTTCTGTCACAAAATCCATACTTCAGATGGTGACATGAGCTACAGTTTCTTTCATAATCACTAAAGGACCACTCTCCTGCTTTTCTTTTCTCCTGTGCCTTTCTTAATGTGCTTTTTCCTCATTGTGGATGAAGTACCTACTTGAGCATGATTCACTTAGAAGACCCTAAAACCTCACTAGAGTGAAGGAACTACATATTACAAAATGGTGCTGTATTACCTTGCCTGCAGCTTGAGAATTCAAGCCAGTAGAGCTGCTACCTATTAATAAGGCCACCAGTAATGTGGCACTGCCACTGTCTCTGCTTACTACAAGTCCCTGAACCTTTATGAGTGAGGGAACTGGCATGGGACACTGCTGTGGAGACCAGCGCTCCCAAGTGACATCTCCAGTACCTGCAACTTCCCTCAGACTTCATTTGGAACAGGACTGAATGATGAATTTGTCCATATTTATAACTTCAGGCTTTGTCATCTCTTAAAAAAAAATCAAGCAACTTTTTCACTATTGTCAGAAAATGAAAAGATTCTTTTCTGGTGTGTGTGTGTACACACATATGCACACGCTAGTGGGAAACACTATAGACATGATTTTTCTATTTAGTCCAAGGTAAGCAAGAGTTTGAAAGTTTTGGAAGGGAATGTATATTCACTTACAAATCTCAGGGGTTTATTCAATACTGAATATTAAGAACTCACTGTAACTCAAAAGTTCTTGTCAGCATGAACGATCTGGCACAATTCTTCTGAGTCTCTACCTTAGTTGCTTTAATTGGCGGTCAGTTTGATTTCAGCTAAGCCAGCTGAGAACAAAAAGATTCCAGGAAAAATATACCTCTTGCTTCTAGATGAGTATATATATATTTTAAATAATAATTTCATCTTTTGTATTCCCTAAAAGTCCTTTCTAAACACAAGGACATGTTGATTTATCAGCACACTTATCTGTGTGACTCTAACGATGGCTTTATCCTGCGGGACTATTTTTCAGTTCTCCTCATTCAGTGAGAGCGCATCATGAAGCAAATCCTCGAGACCTAAAAAACCTGCTGACATTAAAATACTTAATTCATTTACTTCTTTGAATATCATGTGGTGAAAAGACGAGACAGATTTTCTTGCCTCTGGCTCAGTCCCCTCTTCTTGCTCTGAATCTGTCGGCATCTCTAAAGCATCTTGGCTTGACATTTGTTTTATCTCTTGTTTGCAAAGATACTTTTCTGAATAGTACTTTCTTTTTGTGGTACCAAATAGCTGGATATTAAAAGAGGAAAAATATTAGTGGGGAAGACATTTGTCTTTTCTGAAGAACAACAAACAGAGCTAAATATTCTACTAAATATCTGTAGCCTCTGGCTGTCTGGCAGGCTAGCTGTTGTCCTGAGTGGCAGGATAATCTTTCTTTCTGTAGGGATCCTTGAAACATACATATGCATTCATACACTGTTTTATCAAGCACCATTGTACACGTCAGAGCCAATTCATCAAATTACTCAAAAGTACCCGACACAAATGAAGGCAAATAGTGACAGTATCTTTAATTCATCTTTTCGCTTTCAACTACTGGTAAATTCAAGTTATCTTTGTACTGTAGATTTATGAAAGAATGTCACTAAGTTAAAGTCAGTTAAACGATTAATGTCAGCCAGGGAGGCAAGAGGAGGAACAGAGAATTTGCACTATGACACAGCATGTTCATGTTTAATACTACAGAAACAATCAATGACTCTTTAGTAGTCATATCCTTAATAATATATAGACATATAAATGTTCTTCCTTTAAGAAATTCATTTAAAAATAAAAACCACTTCCTAAAAACCCAGGACATCCCTGAATTGTGATTTCAAATCATGAGAAGTACTGAAAGGAAAACATTGAGTTAGGCAGGTTAATTTGGCTATGTCATACACTTCTAATAAAAAAAAAAAAAAGAGAAAACATATAACACTTACTTGGCTTTAAAAAATGTTAAGCATTATCTTTTACTTTTCTTCATTTATAGTCTGGAACTCTACTGAAAGTAGGTGGCACTTTTCTTCCAAAAGACCCACAGGGCCACTGCTAATTAGAAACACAGACTGTTCCCAGTTATACAAGCTCTCAGTGATCAAGGGACCTCCTGAGCATGAAGGACACAGAAATGTGCCTGCTCCCTCCTTTGCCCAGAGGACAGAAAGTTGCATCTTCGGTGGGAATTGCTCTCATAGCTAGGAAAAAAATTGCTTTCATCCCACTTCCACCTGAACACATCTTTTATTACTGGAAATCATTTGGTGAAGGCAGAGCAGAAAAGTTAGGAATGACCTTATCCTCTTAAGATGGCCCAGCAAGTGGGACATTTAGAGGGTAGAAATACTTGTTTGACCTCTCACAGGAGCTGAAGCCAGATTCACTGCACTCCAGGGAACACAGTCATTATTAAAGCAGTAGTCATGCCAACACTGTCACCCGCTGTGCTCTGAAGAAAAGCCACACTTACCACAGCATTTCATATAGAGCATCATTCAATGGGTATGCTCTGAGATCACTGAATGAATTGAGTCATTTGTGTGGAATATGTAGAAAAAGGCCACATCTGTGGTCATGTTAGGCTGTAACTATGAGGCAGGCACCAACTAACACAGTCCTGTCAAAACTGAGGCAGTTCTGGGCACATCCAGAAGTATAGGCCAGAGTGCCTAGGGAACATTAGTACACTTCTGGTCACAAGTTGTGGGTGCACGATCTAAATTTTGGGAGGGAGGTGCTAAAGTGTTATTTTAGGCACCGAAATCCTTTTATAGGTCCAGATATGACTACAAAAGACCCATTTAAATCCACAGAAATACACTTTTCTTATGACAAGATCAGTCTGCCAGCTCTACACTGAGCAGGACTAACATAAGCAGGCTGCTGTGTGCACTTAGATGAATGCAGGAGTCCCACATGCTATCTAGAAATACCACCATCAGTGATGGTAGCAGTAGCCCCTCCAGATATTCAGCATATCCAGTATTCAGGGTATCCTCTTACTTTCCATGCTCTGTCTTCCAGCTAGCCTGCACAACCTGCCTACTACCTCACAAACTAGGTCTAAGCCCTTACCTTGCCTGTTATAGTTGTCTCCTTGCATGCCTAAAGCATACAGCATCTCCCAAACCTGTGCTTTGATCCTGCCTCTCAATAAAGATTTGTATTAGCACACACTTGGACAAAACAAAGGAGCAGCTAATCTCACATATATACATTCTAGCATGTGAACGTCAGGAAGGTGATCAGGAGTAGTCAGCATGGATTCACCAAGGGGAAATGATGATTAATCAACCTGAAAGCCTTCTATGATGGAACGGGTGCCTAGGTAGATGTTGTCTACCTTGATTTCAGTAAGGCTTTGGACACTCTCCTATAACATCCTCATAGGCAAACTCAGGAAATATATGCTAGATGTATTGAGGTGCATTCAGAACTGGCTGAAGGACAGATCTCAGAGGGTTGTGATCAGTAGCACAAAGTCTAGCTGGAAGCTTGGCAGTCTACTCCAGGGCTCAACGATGGATCCAATCCTGTTCAATTTACTCGTCAATGACCTCGAAGGGATGGAGTGCCTTCTCAGCAAGTTTTCTGATTATACAAAACTTGGAGGAGTGGCTGATACCCCAGAGGGCTGTGTTGCCATTCAGAGAGACATGGACAGACTATAGAGCTGGACAAAAAAGAAGGTAAGTTCCACAAAGGGAAGTTACCTGGGAGGAATAAGCCAGTACAGGTCGAAGGCTGACCTGCTAAAAAGCAGCTCTTGGAGAAGGAACTGGGAGTTCTAGTGGACAAATTGTCTGTGAGCTGGCAGTGTGCCCTTCTGGTCAAGAAGGCAAATGGTCTCCTGGGCTATATTAAGAAGAGCACTGCCAGCAAGTCAAGGGAAGCAGTCTTTTCCTTCTACTCAGCCCTGGTGAGGCCACACCTGAAGTACTGCATCCAGTTCTGGGCTTCCCAGTGCAAGAGAAACGTAGCACTACTGGAGGGAGCACAGCAGGGAGATACTTAGAGCATACCTTAAGGATGTCCTCTTAGGAGGACTAAAGATCTTAGTCCTCTTAAGGGATGTTTTGTATGACAAAAGCCTGAGAGAGCTGGGACTCTTCGGGAAGATTTAGGGTCTTATCAATGTGCATAAATACCTGAAGGTAGGGTGTAAAGAGGATGAGACCAGACGCTTTTCAGTAGTACCCAGTGACAGGAGAAGAGACAACAGGCATAAACTGAAACACAGAAGTTCTTTCTGAACACGAGAAAAAAATTCCTTAGTTTGAGGGCAACTGAGCACTGGAGAAGGCTCAGTCAAGACCAAAGAGGCTACAAATTCTCCTTCCTTGGAGATGTTCAAAAACCATCTGGACAGAATCCTTAGCAAAGTGCTCTGGATAACCCTGCTTGAGCAGGGTAGCTGGACTAAACGATCCAACCTCAATCTCTGTGATTCTGTGAAAATGGTACCAGCACTGACAGCGGAGAACTGTCTCAGATCTTGAAAAACATTTCAAATTTGTGCATCTCTTAAAATTTGCACACCAGGAAAGCTGGGAAATATACTAACACATTCTCTAACGCAGTCCTAAGAAATTGCTTATGTATTCATTAGTGAGATGGGAATTATGAGATAGGACTCCCAGAGCTAATGAAATGTCTCTAGCATTGAATAGTACCAGCTGTCCTACAGTACCCAGTAACAGTCAGACAAAACTGCAAGGCAGTAAATGAAGAGCACTGTGTTCAATAGAAATTAAAGAGCTGATGTAGAACACCCTGGTACATCCAGCCACTTATTCCAGCTAAATTCAATGTAATGCTTTGTAAAAATCTGTTTGCTGCTTCCAGATGCTCATGTTTGTAACTAGTTGCTGATCTTGGGGGCCTCAGATGTAAGTAATTAACATCATGGCTCTGTTAACATTCCACTTTCATTCTGATGAAGCACCGTATTGTAAAGCACACAACAATGAAAAGCATGCCCATTTTTGAATTGTTTAAATATATTAATCATAGAAACTCGGATGCATTTTAATTAATCATTTTTAACTTGTGTGTGGGGGAAGGGATTAACTGACAGAACTGTGCAATATCACTGCCAAAAGTCCCAGCTCCTTTAATAACTGTGTATGAAATTAGAGAGAAAAAAAATCTTTAGCTTAGTGACCAGACCAAAATATATTTTTACAGCTGCCAAGGCTCTCATTGAAGATATAAACCAGAATCTAAAGGGATTCTGTCTCTGTGTGTGTTTCATTATGATATCCTACTTATAACAGCACTAGCATTAGTTTTGTTGGAGGCTGAATGGTGGAGAGGGAGGGTGAGGGCTTGGCAGCAATTGCATTCCCACCAGTGCTCTGTGAATACATCCAAACAAAATCATTTAGGGAGACAAATTTAATGTCACAAGTTACTGTTTTATTTAGCTTGTGCCTAAAGCCTATTAAGGGACCCTTCTGTGCCCTTCCAGCGGTGCAAAGAACTGGAAGGACGTGAATCTTCTCCAAGGAAGTTCCTCTTTGGCAGACGGGCAGGCTTTGGTCTCTGAGCACATGTGTCCCCCTTCCCACCTTACCTCAGTTAGCACAGAAGAGATGTCAGATGAGGTAGAAGATGAGGTTAGCTGCACTGACACTCTGTGCTATAAAGCCTTTTAAAGAGTCTCTCCTTAACCCAGTATTAGAGCATGACACTGCACCCTAGATAATTTTATGCCCTCTGAGTCCAGTGTGTTGGCTGGATGGGAGCCTTTCTGAACAGACATAGTAACATACTTGATCATGTATAGCCCAGTTTAACCTGAGGAGCTATTCTCCTCATGTTCACCAATTACCCTCTTTTTGTGCAGTCTAATGTTATCTATTCTATCCCTTCAATCCAATCTGCAAAGCAGAAGATGACTCTGTTAGGTTACATTCATGATGCTTAAAATTACTATTTCATACAATGAAGTGTTACCATGTGTCTGTTGAGACTAACACAAGCAGTATCAGTTGAAAATCTTTAAAGTGTTGGAGTTATTTGACTTTTAGTAGCTGGATTTGATGCATTTATGTATTTCCCACAGGTCTCATCAATCAGTAATAGCTATCAGGGAATAAACACGTTTTGTTTGTCTAAATCCAACTTAACTGAAAGATTTGATATTCTATGATCAATTCAAACACTTCCACCTTTAGAATAAATTTTCTTTTATTGAAACTTTCTTCCTTAGGGACTTTTTCTTCTTTCTTTTTCATTTCTGCCTTATACGCTTCAATAATGATCAAAGCCAAAGATGGAATCGCATCCGAAAGTGGTTAGAAACTGGAGATAATAAAACAAATATTTAAGATCTCTAATATTAGATGATCCTCAAAAAAAAACCAGCAATCAAGAAAATGTTTGCAAGTCATCTTTTAAATTAAATACATCTATTACATAAGTTGTGAAGATCTAATGTTATAGTTCCCCCAAAATACCATAACGCCATTCCTACAAAACTTAGAGATTTTGGGGCAATTTTACAAATAGAAAATGACTTCATGAAGTGTATTAAATTGAAACTGCTCAGGACTAAGAGATACCAGAGAAAAACAAAGTATATAACAAACGGATAATAGCAGATTATAAATCACAGTTTATAAATCACAGATAATAAATCACAATTCTTCAAAATCTTCCACCTGTACTTTTGCTTTTCATTTCTGGGTCTGACAGCCTAGTTCATGTTCAAATTATTACTTGAATTATACAATAAATTCTTAAGATGACTAGAAAAATAAGCATTATTTTGTTCCATTAATTATTTTAGACTAAACTGGAGAATTTGAAATATTCCTACTTAGATGAATCAAAATCAAATATCGCTCTGTTCCTTGACAGACTATTTCTTTAAGTTTTAACAGAAATGTTCAAAGAAATAGGAAAAGACTCTGGCGGACAAGTAGAATTGTTTGTTTCCTGAAAATTGAATCTGAAGCACACATGAAAAACGATCAGGAGCCATGTGTCTGAGATCTTGAAGGAATATTAAGGCGAGACTCTAGAGGACACAGACTGTCTAAATGATGTCCAGCCTTTGAAAACCTGGATTTGGAGAAAAAAGCCTTAATGAGTCTTTGGTATCAGCTTCTATTGTTCATTGGAACATCTTGAGTTCAGTAAAAAATGGATATAATTTGGGAGGATCTAAACACAAGGCATCAGCTCTTGCCCTGTGATCAAGGAAAAGAGAAAGATCAAGGATAAGGGAACGAACTATCTCAGTCTGACCTGCCCTTTTACCAAGCCGTCTGGGGAGGTGGCAATGGGGGAACTGTTAAGCCCTTCTGTTGTCAAGGCCAGCGAGGAAGCAAAAGTTTCATGGACTCATGATGCCAGGAGGTGTCACTTCTCCCTGTCTACCTCATTCTCTCGTAGGAACGGAGGATGTGTGTTCATGCTCTTTTACCTGTGGGGAGATCTGATTTTTCACTCCTGACCATTCTCTCCTACCCATTAAACAGGGAAAGGGGCTTGAAGGTCTACTTTTTATTTTATCATCTGGGCTGGGAGAGAATGTTTAACTGCTAAAAGAAAACCCTGAGCAAGATCCAAGGCTAAGAAATAAAAGGCAGAGACTCAGCTCAGGAGAAGTGTCTGGAATACCTCAGCTCTAATATGTTACAAACTGTGAGGGGAAGTAGCAAAAAATGTGGAGAAGTGTGGGCAATGGCTCCCTTGACTCTCTACAGTCTTTTCAACTTTGGCTGTCCTTGATAGAACTGGCTGATCACTACGGATGTCTTTCCCAGCTGATCTAGGATGGGTAGAGTTGCCAGAAGGAGTTCCGCTCATGTTTCTTGACAATCTTGCCTCGAAGACACTGCTCCTGACTACCTAAACTGTCTTTCTAACAGGTTGTCTTTGTTTCTGTTTTGCTTCACAGTTGCCTCCAAAGTGAAAAGTACTTCAGATGAAACAGTAAAACTGATTGGCAAGTCCTACCAAGTGTGTAAAATCCAGTCTCTTGAATTTGGACCAAATCAAGAAATGTAATGGAAATTTCTACCGTGTATGAAAACTGTTACTGTCACAATTTCAAAGCTATTCTATAAAGGCTATAAAGGCTATGTGCTGCCAATTTAATCTGTTTTTTTTTTAAATTTCATGAATGTAATCAAAATATATCACCAATAAATTCAACCATTACCATAAACATACATAATTTGTGTTGGCTTCTTAGATGCAATAATGCATTTTAAAACATAGAGAAAGCTATACTGTTTTTTTATTATTTATTTATTTATTTTTTTACTATTCCAGACATAGGACATACCTGATCCAATAAAATTTGTTTGAGAAAGTCATGACCAGCTAAAAAAGTAACATACATATGTGATATAGAACAGAAATTGCATTCAATCTTCATTGCTGTGATTTGCTGTTGCACAGCTCTAATAGAGCATCTTCCGTTGTCTTTGATGGACTATATAAAAATGGACTGTGATGAAGTTTACAATAGCAAAAAATCTTAATCTCAGATATGGAAAGGTCTCCAGCATCCTTTCTGAGCAGTATTGTCCTTGAATATCTGTAATATAAAAACCTTCAATGCACTCATGGAAAATAATGAGAATGAAGCAGCAGGGTCAAAGATCCTGTGCTGTCCTGTCCTGGGAAAATATTTTGAGAAAGCTTGCTTTAAATGGGCAGCATTGAATACTTTCATAAAACAAATGAAGTCTAGGCTGTGGTATAGTCCCAGATGTGCTAGGTACAGACAAGAGAGAATACAGATTCTGTTTTCTTTAGGTATGCAATGACAGGGGTGAATTATCCTTTACAGAGTTGTGCTTCTTCTGATACCCAAACTAATTAAAATCAGCATGGGTATCTCTGCAACTGATTGTGCCTTTTGATGCTCTTCAACGAAAGTGAAAATAAACCTGTGAGTTTCTCGGTTCAGTTCTCCCTTCCACTAGGTGAAAATCAGAATCTTTCAGGTTTGAAGTACTTATTTTGCAAAATTATTGCAGAAGAAGAAAGGTGGGCCTGGAATAGGGGCCAGCTGCACTTGGGTGCTGCCCAAGCAGAGAACAGAGGAGTGGGTGCTGCCATGAGGTGACATCCAGCACTCAGCCCCACGCGGCTGTTCCCCTCTGTCATCTTACTTACTTACTTACATCTTACTTACTGTCATCTTACTACATAGTTCTGCTGAGAAGAGCCAGCTAGGTCTTGTTAATATTTGGACTTAGGATGAAAGAGTTAATTGCACCAGTTTCTGCCAGCTGGGAAAGCTCAGAGCCAACAGAAAATTGAGAGGGGAAGAGGGACAACCAGCTCTTGGGAGTGGGAGGGGAAGGAGATTGCTGAGCTTGCCTGACGTCATTGCTTGTATTCATATTTCTGTTTTCAGTTCTGTTTTGAAATAAAATGTATTATTACACCTCTGCAAACTACTTAGTTTTAAAGAGCCAGCTCTGCAATGCTTTCTTGCAATAGCTACAGACATATGCAGGAATACAAAGAAAGAAGATAGGCTGTGGCCTCAGCAGCTACTTGTGATGGCATGAGGAAATCTCTGCATAAAGGCAAAACTCTTCATGATATACTTTCCAAACTGCAGGAAAGGTTCCTTTCATTCTCAGCTCTTTTGTTCCAGTCCTACTCCTGCTTGTTTTTCAAATTGACTATTTGCTGAAGGAATTTTGTTTTATTTTAATGAGCAGCTGGAGCTTATTAAACATGGTTTTCCACAGTAGTATTTTATATCAGTACTTGATAATGGCACACCTGTAAACACCCTTTATAGCTAGCACCTTTAGGCACTTGTGGGCTCTGTCTGCTATAGTCTACATGGCAGGAATGCTGGATAACAAGTGTGCTGCAGCTTAAGTCCAGACTTTCTTCAACACATTTTTTTCCTTGCTTCTTAATCTCTTCTGACATAATGTTGAAAGTTACTACTTAGCTGCATAAAGCAAGCCATCTGTCAATTATTTACCTGCTTGCATGTGGGACCAGGTACCCAGGAGCTGTTAGTGCAAGCTGAGGCAAATGCACTGCTTCCAAGAAAGCAGAAATCCAACTGCAGTCATCTGACCCAACTGTCTATCTAGGGTAAGTCGATAAAAATCTGTTCCCCTTCAGAGAACAACTGAGATTCCTCCAAATATCTTTTTTGACATCCAAGCTATGGCTGAATAGGCCTTAAATGTCTTTTGAGAGCTTGTGGAAAGTGAGATTTTTAGCAGCTGTATGGTAAGTATTTAAATGTATTCCTTGCTGTTGAATAGGTGCATAGATATTAATGTTCATCTATGAAGTGTATTCTTTTCATAGTGTAACAAAAAGGTTAACACTTAAGCCCAAGTGGGTATCCATAGTGCTCCTGTCATAAATGATCAATGTTGCAAAGCTTACTGTTCCCATGTTCTTTTTTTGGCATGAAGGTTGGACTCCTCAGAAGTACTTAGTGTCTGCTGAAGATTGATTCTGTTGAAGTCAATATCAGTGTATCGCTCATTTCATTAGAACTGGAGTTTGAAGGCTCTAGCCACATGTGTGCCTTGATAAGAACGTGCACTTTTCCCCTTTTATACTTGAAATAAAGACAATTATACCAAAAGTTTTGTGAAACTCTTTAGGAGGAGCAACTGGGGAAAAAATGTTACCTGTGGTGGAATTTGGGCTTTTCTCTCATGACTAGTAGGCAGACATTTTACAATGATACTTAATAATAGGTATTTTTAACTATAGTTGCTAGACCCCTTGGGTCTGTGGATTTCTTATGAGGGCTCCTACGAATTTAAAAGGAGAAAACTTGGAATCTTCTTCTGGACTTGTTTGTTGTAGAATAATCTTCAGCATTTTTTTTCACCTTTCTTTTTCTTAGGGGTTCACAGAATTGAATGAGTTGTAAAGATAATTTTTAAAGCTAATTTTGCTTAAAATTAAAAGATAATTTCTACCCTATCACTTACATAGCTTATTAATGTTCTTTTTCTGTCTTGTTGTTACAATTTTTTTCTACCACTGATAGTTTCTTAGAAACCAGTTTCCCTGAAATATATTTAGATGGCTCTTTACTGACACCCTGAATTCAAGGCTGACACTTCTGAGACTTTCAAAAGAAAAAGTTTAATTTCCAAAAGCTTTGTTCTATAGGTGATCATCAATACAGCAAGAAGTGTTGAGGGTTAAAATCCTTGCTAATGGATAATTCCATGCATACGTTACTCATTTCCTTGTACAAGGCTTGCAAGAGTGAAAAATGTATTTCCCTTCCTCCCCCTGCAACTGGATTGAATAATAGAACCATTTCTGTGAATTACTTACTCACAAGGACCAGCAGTTATTATAACTTGAGCTTCCAGAAATAATGTGCTAAAAAATTTGTAGAAGATAAAGTTAGATCAGACTTGCTGTAAGCAGTCAGCATTCATGCAGCACTGTCGGCTACCAGAATAACTAAATGCCAGCCTTAATTTCACAGATTTTTTTTTTTTTTTTATTTGTGGATGCTCCACCTTCTCAAGAATATAAAGAAGAAAACATACTTAGTGCTGGTTACAGTGAGATCTGACTAATGCTGATCTTTTTAAAGCATCCCAGGTACAAAAACATATTATGTTAGCCAGAGAAGAAAAATGTGGAATCTATGGAAGCCAGAAGCAAAATGGCCAGCTTAAGGCAGCATTATCAGCAGCTGCTTCTCAGTCTTAAATAGAAAGTATTTTTAAGGAGCTCATTTGGGAATACTCCTACAAGTAAATGAATCCATAACAGAGAGTTGCTGATGACTAAGTAAATGGACACAGAAGGAAAGTTCAATAGCTCCCAAAGGAGTTGCCATATTTCTTTTCAGGATTTCTTGGACGGAATTACATGTGTCTAATTTGTTTGTGTTGCCTTAAAAATGAGACTCTCTTTGAGATCTGGTAGGTATGTCCTAATTACATGTTATGATCTGTGCAAGGGGTCCAAAGTGCTTGGCACACCTTAGGCTCAGTGGCCACATGTAGCCTTGTAAAATAAGGCTACGTTGTGGTCTAAAGACTGGCACCTCATTGCCTGTACTGCCAAGGTACTAGCATGGTGCTGGCTCTGACTTAATCTGGGTCAACTGTGATTCTTCCAGACAACTTGTGTAACAGAGTTTTAATGTAGTCTCCTAATTTTGAAAGGTAAAACAGGATGAGTAGGAGTTGTGCTGAACCCACTGGTGTCAGTGCAAGGCAATAGTCTGTACTGTTTTGTTTACTACTAGAAATACTGTGTATAGGTAGCAAAGCTGAGCTATAAGACAGCTACAGGGGACCTGTCTGAAATGTGCAGCAAAGGATGTTCTAGACAATTGTACAAAAGCTTCAATTTTCCTGGGATAAAGGCAGAAAACGAAAATAGTTTGCATAAAAGGTATTCCAGGATTTATAACTTCCTTTCAGCTGTTTTTTTTTGATGAGAGTTTGCTAGCATCTTGTGCTGTGGTTGCATATATTGCAGTACAGCATGTGATACTACACATTATGACACAGAAGTAAAGAAATTGGTTTCAATACTACACGAGTGTAAGCTCTACTTGCTGCTCTCAGTTCAAGGGTTTTCAGACCTGACTGTAAATCTAGATCACAGACCTGGTGAAATCCAGATCCTATTGTGTTTGGCTCTTACTCCACCTCTACCATTCAGGCCGTGATTATCTCTGTATATCCACCTACAAAAATTCTTTTTGAGACTACTTTGTTTTTACCTGCCATGGGAGCAGCTACACTGCACAGAGGGCTACTGTCAGAGGCACACATGCTGTAAATGCCATTGCAGACAAGTCAGCCATTTCAAAGACATTGCTTAAATATCATCTTCACAGCTTGTGAGGCCATTTGTTAAAAACAAATGGCATTTGTGGGGTCTAGAGACCAGGAGTAGTCATTAGGTGGATCTAAAATATGTGTCATCTGTTTAGTGTTGTAACCCCTTACACACTGTTTCTTCTCAGGCAGCCAGTCCCACACCATTTGAGATCAGAGAGGAATGGAAGACCTGTCTGCAACCTGCTGATTAGCAAGTTATCAACAGATTACTTGTACAAAGGGATCAGGGTAATGGGCTGAGGCCAATTAATTGCATATATGATAATGAAAGCATCCAGGCCACAAAGACAGGAAAGACAAGATGATGTGACTTCTGGGGAGGGTACCTTTAAAATGACTGAAAAGGGAAAACAAGGGTGGGATTGGTGGGTGAGTCACTCCAGAATATTTGGCATCTATATCAAATCAATGGATTTAGTCTGGTCATGCGGTTTCCTTACTTTCTGGGCACAGATCTCTATAAGCCGAAGGAACTGGTGGGTGTATGGTATGTGCAACCGCTTTATTCCCTCTGAGCTAAAAATACTCCACAAACTTTGGTTTTATTTTCCCTTCCTAACAGCTGAACCCTGGTCTGGAGGGAATGAATATGTTATTCCACTGTGAAAACATCTAAACAGGTGGAAAGGACAAGGGAGAGTAGAAAGGGAGGGTAGAGGGGGAGTCTTGGCTAAGGCAAAAATCCCATTTCCTTTCTAAAAACAAAGTGAAGCCTGGCTTCTGCAGGCTATTTTAAACTAAAACTTGAAAATTCCCCTTCTCCTCTATTTACATGTGTGAAAGAACCTTGTGTTGGGAGAAACCAGGAAGAAAACTGTTATGGAGACATTGACAGAATATTAAAATTGCGGGCCCTGTGCTGCTGTTTCAGCCAGGCCCAACCACCGTTCTGCCAACAAAGTTCATTTTTCACCTGTAACTTCTCTCTCATGCCAGCTGGAATCTACCATACAGCTTTGGGAAAGTGTTTCTGTTCTAACCTCTTTATGAAAATTATCCTTGTTCTGAGACAGCTCTTTCTAAAGCATCCCAAAGCTGACTAATTGTGCTGTTTGTTTAGCCCTCCTGTGTCTCAGCAAAAAACAGACTTATCAAACCAGCTGAACCGTGCTAAATGTTATGCCATTTTTCACTATGAAGGCATTTTCCATTGAGAAGTGCTATACTGCCTGGTAAAGCTCTTTAACTTGAAATCCAGATGGGATGTGAACCAAGTCTGCAAAAGCAACGCTAATCCGTTCTGGTACTCTATGTTTCACAGAGGCTTTTTAGAGTAGAAAAATGTGAATAAAAGTCTAGATTTGAGCTATATTGAGTGTAATCAAAAAAGTTATTCAACGTTTTACACAAAAGCACTCACAGAGATGAACTTTAATCCACTGAGGTTTAGAAAAGCGGAGTTTCTTAAGCATTACCTGAGAGTTTTTTTTTTCTTCTCTTTTTTTCTTCTCTCTCTCTTTCTTCCCTCTACAAGTCTGTAGGGCTTTGTGGATTGTAAATCCTGCCAAAACACTTTTTCTAATAAATACTGGAAGAGAGAGAGGAGGAAAAGCGGGGAGGAAAAAAAGAATACCAAGCTGAAATCTGATAAACACCCCCCAGCTCCTTCAGGGAATATTGACTGTTGTCCAAAATTCTTCCCTAGGTGATATAAGTTGGTAAATAATTATAAACAGACAAAAAGAAAAATGGTGCTGGTGAGAAGAATAAAGCTCTGCTGGTTTTGACTCCATTACACCCAAGCCTTTGAATATACTTCACATTCCCTTGTTGATATCATTGCTACATCTACCGCACATCATCTAAACAAAGATCGACTATAATTTTTGGGTGTGTTTACTGAAGGACAAGTTAGGGATGTATTAACTTTGGATCTACTTGTTTTATACCTTTTGGGAAAGGCTGCTATATGGAGGAAGGCTAAGGGGTCAAGCATGAAATGATAGGCACTCTGCCTCTGCCACATGAGCACAGTTCGATGGGTGCTCTTATTGGCCTTGATATAGGGGTGGGTGTGTGTGTATATAAATATATATATATTTCCCATAGGAGTACCAGTTGGCCTGCACTAGAGCCAGTCCTGGCTTATTAGCAAATTGGTTACAAATACAAATATAAACAATACTGGAAAAAAAGTGATGGAAGGACTGTTCTTCTAGAGGACGCTAATGATCTAGGAGACAAGGAAGTGAAATATGAGAAAGGTATGGTGGAACTAGTCATTTAGAGGAAAGCCAGGAAGCAAGTGACTGAGAAAGCAGAAAGCAGGAGAACTGCTGGAGGGGGAAAAATGTGAGGAGGGAAAATGATTTTGCTGCTTGACTGCTGGTGTCAAGGTCAAAGAGGAATGATGAAATCAAAGCACCCATTAATTCTAACTATTTAATCTAACTTAGTTTGCTAATGCTGCAAAACCGCTGGTTCACTTTTATCTAAAATTGAAAAGCGTAATTCAAAGCCTGTTCAAAGAGCATAATGAGATAGCCTGGAAGACCAGTAACTAAAAAACATTTACAATTACATGTTATCTCCATGGACTCAAATTTATTATTAGCTTGCTTTTGCCCTTCAGGGCATCAGACAAAGGCCATCTATTTGTTAGGCTTCGGAAGAGAGCTAAGAAGGAGCAGATCTGGTCAGTGGAGGGCAGGGGTCCTATATCTCTGTCTGTGATTTCCTAGAGCAATGCAAGCATGCCTGACTTGTGCAGCAAGCTTTCCTTGTGCGTGTACTTACTGCACCAGTGAACTGCAAATGCATGGCTACATTTGGCTGGTGTTTGTAGATGTCACTGTATTGGTTGTAGCAATAGCTCTTACTTGGCAATAAGACTTTCAGTCATCCCAGACAAATGGCCAAAATCAGTTTTCTACTTGGATGAGATTTCTGGATGGAAAAATTGGAATTATGGTGTGTGTGTGTGTGGGTGGCTACTGTACCTCCCTCTTGGTTAATTAGCACTGGTTCTTGTGGGCTGATTGCTGCCCAGCAATCTTTAATTATATATATAGCTGCTGTCAGAGTATTTTGGGGCTTGTGTAGAGGCAGCTACCTGAAATCCAAGGAAGTTCTTAATACATTGGACATTTGAAATACACTAATTCATACTTTGCCAATCATAACTCAGTCTCTCTCCGCAGCTGTGATTTAGTAATAGGGTACTGTTTTGCAGTCTCAAATTACTATTGCTTTAAGTACAAAATCAATTCCTTACATAACTCAGTTAATGGATTGGTACTGACAATTTAATGTTAAACATTTTGTAAGGAAAGAAAAATGTTTCATGGTGTATTTGATTGTGTGCTGTGGAGCATTAGTAAAATGATTGATTGAATTATACTGTGCAAAAAAAATCAACACAAATTGTATCTTGGCTATTATCACTGTCTTTATTGTGTTTGATTCCTTGTGGCCTTCACTGGTTTCAGTGGGCTTTGGATCAGACGGTAACTAATTTGTCTTCAAATCCCTATGCAAAATACAAATGCAACTTTACTTCCTATGAGAATTCCCTAATCTTCTGGGAAAATGTTTGGGTTACGTGGTAAACCAGAGATCTAGCAGTAAGTTCTGAGGCCACTTCTGATATCACAGCATCATAGAATGCTTAAGGTTGGAAGGGACCTCTCCTAATAATTGATAATTTTTAGCCATCTGACATATTTCCTGGCCACACGGCTAGTATTAGGAAAAGTACATCATGTCTATAGCCACTATTAGGTACTTAATGGCAAAGAGTGGCTCTTAGTAGACACCACTATAACTAAAAAAGATATATAAAATGCTTCGCAGAAGCATATGATGACTGAAGACTAAAGAAAAGTACACAGTGAGATGTGGAAACAGCTACTTGAATGTGTAATGTTAACCTCACACGTGAGAGAGTTCCTTTCAAGCTGAAAATATGTACTGCTGTGGATCTGCACTTCAGGAGTAGGCCCAAATTTCTCAGTCAAGCTCTCTATCTCTTGAAAATAGATACAGTAGAAGCCCCAGACCACAAAAAAAAAAAAAAAAAAAAAAAAAAAACGGTGGGGAGGGGGTGCTTTAAGATGAAAGGGGGAGAAATAACTGTTCCAGTCTAAATTCAGAATCCACAAGAAGTTGGTGGGTGAATACAACTGTTCTGGCGACCGTTTGTGCAAGAGATCATGTGTTGTCACTGTCTTGTCACTCAGCTGAGCTGTACTCCTCCGTGCTTTAGCCTGTGTGTTTGAGGCAAATATTTCTTCTACTTGGTCACTACTCCTCCAAAAATATCAAGTCACAGTCTTGGAGATGAATTCTTGGAGATGAATGTGGAGTTTTGCTTATTGTTATTGCAGAGATTGTTTTATTTCACGTGCCAGTCATTGGAAAGCAGTTTGAAAACCTATAGACCCTCTGGGAGCACAAGCCAGAATCTGGGCTCAAAAATATCCCTCAAAAGGCTAGCAAATAGCCTTAAAGGATAGCAAATATTAGGTCATCCTAAAGAACTCCCAAACCGTGCCTGTTATTTTACTGTGATTAAAAATAATTAAGAAAAAATACAAGTAATAAGGATGAAAGCCTAAACTTTGTCAGAGATCCAGACACTGACTGTATTGTAGTTTCAGCATAGGTATGTATCTACAAAATCAAGGAGGCAAGTAAATTGGGGACAGTCAATGTGATCATGCAAAACTAGGATTTAACCCTTTTTCAGTCTAGCAAGCCCGGAGTGAATAGTGACCGTGTATTTTGTGAAGGAGTGCTTGTTTTTGTTTTGTTTTAAAAAGAGCATTCAGATCAGCTGAGTTGGAGCCAATACTGAAAACAGAGCTACCAAATTTATCATTGACCAGAAGGTTTGAATGGGACCAAAGGAGATTGGTACAGAGAGATTAGAAGCAGATTATCAGCATGCTTTTAGTTTTATCTTTTTCTAGAACCAAATAATAAGCCTCAGATGCAACCTCAGTTTTAAATAAGTCTTCAAATATAAATTATTGGCATGAGAAAGACTGATAAAAGAAAAGTTATAGAAAATATTATTTGTTCAAATTATTTTCCAGAGGAATTCATTTCAATCAGCCATAAATTATTTTCCAGGGGGATTCATTTCAATCAGCCTGATTTCTGCTGCATTTTTGCCAGAAAAAGCCAATTGCAGGAAATTCTATTCATGATTTAAAATCTACAGTGTGACCTGCCTTTAGAAAATGGAAAAAAGAAACAATTTTGACGTCAGAAACTGTCTCTTTGAGCTTCTGGAGTTATGTTATAACACTGAGAAACATTGGTTTCAAAATGAAGATGAGGGAACTTAACAGCTTTGTAGCAGATTGAGTTGCTTGAGTCATCCTGATTTCTGATGTGCTCATGAATTAGAAAACTGCGACTGGAGCATGATGACTGGGGCTCTGAGTGTTTCACACCAGTTTACACCAGACCATGTGGGAACCCTGTGGGAAACGCAGCACTCCTGGAAAACGTGGGCCAAGGAGAATACTACCAATGAAATGAGCCTAATGTAACTGGGAAATAATTTTTAATACAGGGGTGCTAAATTTGATTATTTTGAAGATGAAGAGCATGTCCATGGTTTGTCAGCAATATTCCGGTTTCATTATGTTATTGGCAGCCCTGTAGAAAACTTTATAGGAGTCTTGGTAGCAGTGGAGTCCAGAGTTGTCTGATTTTAAACTAACATTAAACTGATGTCTTTTTTTTTTCTTTTCTTTTCTTTTCTTTTTCTCTCCTTCTCAAAGCAATGAAGATTCAAATAGTTTCCTTATGAGCATTTGGAAGACTCAAATATAGAATTTAAGGTCCATTCTGGAGAATAAGGGGAAATCCTTTCATGTTTGAAAATTTTTTACTGGAAAAAAATGTGAAAAATATGGTGAGAAATAAGTCAGAATTTAGGCAAAGTGATATAACCAAATTAACAATGAAAGAAAACTTTGTACACTGGTCTAGGCACTACATGTGATCTTTATAAGACTAATCTTTATGTTGCTGGTAGTCTTAGCATGAAGAGAAAACAATCCTACTCTGAAGAGGGGGGGGAAAAAAAGGCATTTTGACCTACATAATGGGCTTTTTTTGCCAAACTTAGATTGCTGCCTATTGTCCAGCCAAATGCAGATTGATCCCTTCTTCCCTCTGGGAAAAAGTTTACCCAGTTTTATTCTCTATAATAATATTATTAGATTATTCTTCCCCTTTGTCAAGGAGAGTGGAGATCACCTTAAATGACAGACCTTGGTGCAGGGGTGGTGCTGGCAGATGTGCCTGTAAATAGCTCTGTGGCTGGAGATCAGTGCTTTTAATTTCCCTGAGGACAGTGGAGCTTTCTGTCTCCCTCTGGCAGCTGGGTCACATATGGTGATTTATGAACCAACTACTGCTTTTTGCCTGGGCTGTTCCATCTTTTAGGTTCGCTGAGGTTTTAAACCCAGAAGTGACAGGTTCAGCGGTAAACACTCCGTCCAGCATAGCATTATGCTAAAGGACTGACCTGGCAAGGTAAAGATGTCGGTGAACGCACAGCGCTTGCTTAAGCCACAGCATCCTGCAGCAGTATAACTAGTGCTAGCTGCAGAGACACTCGACGTGGCTTCCCCATGGAATAAAAACTAAAACCACATTTCTTAGTTATGGTAAAAGTGTTTACAAATCTGTGCCCAAGGCGGGGGGGTCGGAGGAGTAGTTGACACAAATGAGGCCTGATGTATGCCAAATATATGAGCTGTTCTAAAAGTACGATGTGTCATGGGCTCATTATTCATCAATGCTTCATCACACTGAGTTTATGGTGGCATTAAAAGTGGAGAAAAAAAGATGTCATTTACATGAAACACTGGAGACACTCCCTCCACCCTTTGATTCCTTCAGTAAGCTGGAAGGAGGTTTGTGTGCGCATGAGAAAGTGTGCTATACAATGCCGGCCTTTATTCTCTTTTTGAATTACTCATACTGTGCAGTATGTAGCAAAAAAAAAATGTTTGGGGCTTATTTTGCTCTTAAGAAATAACAGTAAAAAAATGGAGCAAAGCTACAATGTGAGCTGATGCGTTTTGGTGTTTTGTCCTTTTGTTTTTTTTTTTTTTTTTTTTGAACGTCGGTATCTCTTCCTGTAAATGTCTCGGAGTGTACTTTATGTTGAAAGTTGCTACTTTTCTACATACACAGGACAAGCCAAATTCCTTCCCCAGCCCCCAAAGTCTTGACCTCGACAAAGGAATTACTGTTGTCCCACGGCACAAGGTTGTGCAGGCTGTTAAGCAATCGAGGTGGAAAGCATGGTCCTAAAGAAGCTGGCACTGATGAAGTTGCTAGAAATTTGGATGTAACAGATTGGGGCAAGGTGGAGAGCTTCGCATTAAAAAAAATCTGATTGTATTGTAGTTTTCTAGCAGAGGAATTAAATATTCAATAGCTGAGGTCCCTTACTAGCTGTCCTTTCTTTCTTTCTTTCTTTCTTTCTTTCTTTCTTTCTTTCTTTCTTTCTTTCTTTCTTTCTTTCTTTCTTTCTT
>JAWLRI010000879.1:214054-241082 GCA_034781795.1 Crypturellus tataupa
TCTTTTCTTTCTTTTCTTTCTTTTCTTTCTTTTCTTTCTTTTCTTTCTTTTCTTTCTTTTCTTTCTTTCTTTTCTTTTCCTTCTTGCTTTCTTTTTCTTGCTTTCTTTCTAACTTGCTTTCTTTCTAACTTGCTTTCTTTCTAACTTGCTTTCTTTCTAACTTGCTTTCTTTCTATGCTTTTTATGTGCGACGAAGAGGAACATTTTGAAATTCTAGCCACCCAACAAAACAAGCAGGAATGTTAGATCCGGAGTACAGTGGGCTTGAGGTGGGAGAGAGGCCTGAGACCTCATGCAATCACAAGAAGGAAAGACCAAACCGGAGGCATGTGTGTGGCTGTTTACATCTTATACTGATGTCCACCTTCAAGAATTCAGATGGGTGTGCTCTGCTGGAGCTGTCTGGTCATCCGTGCAGGTTTTAAGACCATTCAGTCACTTTCAGAGACTGTTTATTTTTTTCATAGTTCATTTCCAAATATAGGCAAAGCACCAAATATTTTTAAATTTTTTTTTGTTTAAGAGGAAAGAGTCAACTTTTACTATCTATGGCATTATCCATTTCAGCTTTCTTCAAGCCTGTGCTCTAGTCTGACACAGCGCAATAGATTGGACTGGCTCCAAGAGAGTTTGTTTAGTTCAATATATTACCTTGTAAACAGGATGCACCTTTAAGTTATAATTTAAATATTATAAATGGGACAAATTCAAAAGAATTTTATTATCCCAGGACACAGTTATTACCAATTTAACAGGAAACACCTTTGAGTTATTGTTATAATTAGAGATGGCTGAAAAATGGGGCAATCATTTTGTGGGAAAAAAAAAAGGTTATTGAAGTTATTTCCATTTTGAAAGTTTCAAAAACCTGCTATTTAAATGTAATAAACAGGTTATTTATCTGGACTGCCCAAAGACATAAGGTGCTCACACCATTCATTTGTCAGGAGCTTGACCAGAGCCGTGACCTCTGATAGCCAAGAGGTTGGAGGTGACAATGTCCTCACAGGGAAAGAGTGTGTCCTCAGCCTGTCTCATTGCCATCTGCCTGCCTGACTGCTTGCTATAAGAAGTTGTAGAGGACATGACTTCAAACTCTAGTCCCCTTCCAAATCTTAGACATGCTGCCTGGTTTTGGAGCCCTTCCATTTCCCATCAGTTGCTCTCATCCTTGACAATAAACACTGTTCACAACAAGAGATGTTATTAGTCATAGGAGACAAGAGCAAAGAGAGAGATTATGCTTTCCTGAGAGGACAAATTGCCAACTAAAAGTCTCAGGAGCTAACATTCAGACAAGGATATTAGAGACATGAACTGCAGTGCATAAGACTTTTGGGATAGCCACAGTGCTATGCTGAAAGGCCAAGAACCTGTCTGTGGTCATTTTGTGAAATGGCTTTCCCAGTAACTCAGATTTATTTATTTATATGTTTGCCTTTTTTTTTTTTAAAAAGAAGATGTTTCATTTCAGAAACAAGGTTTTACTTTCATGTTGTTTTACTTAATGTATTACACCAGAGTCACAAGAGCTGAAATAAACTGTATTATTCTAAATTGATGAAGGATGTGCAGATTTATTATGCTCTGCTCCAGATTAAAATGCCTACTGTGTATGCTGTGTAATAGCAGGGCATGATACATGTTTCTTAAATGCAGTTGCAGCATCAATGTGCCATTGTCAGAAATTTGTCAGATGTACAATCGCAAATGCATTTGGAATGAGACCATTAGCTTAACATCATGGGAATGAAATTAAAGGTTTAATAGAAATAATTTTTCTAATTTTTGAAAGCAAATTGCCTTGGATTAAGGGAACTTTAATAAATTAACAAAGAATACTGAAAAATGTTTAATGATGTTTTAATGAATGGCCCATCAGTTACAATAGTCTATTGTAGAGTCAAACAAATAAATGATTTACTTATGACCTTTTAGGGATATGTTTCTCAGAGCAGTAAAATTTTGAATTTATTAATAGTTTTTCAATACAACAGGACATAGTTTGTGAGCAATTTCATGAAAAATTTCTTCTAAAATTAATGCAATATGTCTGTAATAATTTTGAAAGTCTGAGTGTTATCAGACTTTCATATGACTGGATCACTTAAGTATGGGACCTACTTAAGTATGAGACCTACTAAATCAGTAGAAAGCTGTACAGATTTTAACTGGTATTTATTCCCTCTTCCTAGATTAGATTAGGAAGAGTGCACTTTATAAATTCACTTTTAAAATGCGCTATACTAATTAAAAGTGGGATTTTGTGTGGAAAAACCCTTTGTCCTTTTTGCAACACTAGCAAAAAGTCATTCTATGTGAAGATGAAAAAACCATGCTGACTAGAGTTTGTGATGATCAAAAATGAACTTGGTTTACCTATCCTTTACCTCCTGCCATATTTAATTTGTCATTTCCCTTTAAATGCTGCTTCTGCTTCTAGATGTGCAAAGGTGAAACATCTTATTACTCCCTCTTGTTATATTATAATTATTGGCTTTTAGTTTTTGCTACAGCTAAATGGTGAATGAGAGAAGTGACTTGAACACATGCTGCTTCTCTTTTCTGTGGTACCATCAGAGTTTCCCATTGTGCGTTCATAAGTAGTAGAGGCCGTGACTGAGTAATCAAAATGAGTCACTTTCTATCTTTAGTGAAATAACCCTCTGTTCAGCATTCCCCCTTGCCAAGTAGCAGGCAGCAATTGCAAGTAGGTAATTGCACTGCTAACACATGCCAAGGCTCAGATAAGAACCAATCTGGGTACATGCAGTGTATTAACAAATTCTCCAAGCACTGACTCTGCAGAATAAGATTCAGCATTTTCATCCAAGATAATATGCTCTAATTAACCAGTGCATGGTACTTTACACTAAATACAGGGCTTGAATAGAACTTTGGGAATGGGATAATGGAGGCTTATTAGGTTAATAAAGAATCATGTGTTCCAAGACTGACTTAAAAACACGATTAGGCCTCCTTTAAAATGGGCCAGAGTATTTCAGATATAATCAGTTCCCTGGAGGTTATTGAAATTATGAAATAGGTTTGGCAATTGATAAGTGACATCATTTATTCTGTATAGAAAATAGAAATGCTCTGAAAAACACCAGGAGCTTTTGTGGCTAGAAGCCACCTTAAAGTAGCTTCAGAGACCGGATGTTTTTTGCTCAGCATTTGGACAGAAAACATCTTATTGCAAAAGTGAGAACTTCTCTTTAAGGCTGTATAAGATTTCTATGACAGAAGATATGCTCTGTGTTATGCCATCTGGCTTCATTAAGATTCCATGTTATTCCCTGGGAAGATTCCTTCTCTAGGTCTTTGACTTGAATTTAGAAGCCATCCCAAATGAATTATCTTGAGAAACTCTGATCAAGCCTAAAACACACAGAGTGCAATGAGGTTTGCTGGTTCACATTAGCTAGGTCTAGATGTCTAGTGAGGGGATGTTTTCCCCCAAACAGGAGATTTCTGCTACTTTAATGAATTAATGACATCTTGCAAAATTGCTCATCAAGGGGTCTTTTCTCAACAAACTTCTAATTGGAAAAATTACATAATATTTCTTAATGAGCTATATAATAAATAATAAAAACTATATAATATTTCTTAATATAGTTCTGTGGGTCAATTTTGGATCATTTGATTCCCACCTTTGTATACCATAAGTCTTCTGTTGTCTGTGACCCAAATACTATGGTACCAGGGTGATCTCACCACTGGCCTATCCTTGAGGCCATGAAGCATCTACCTGATGTTACTGCTATGTCCATCCTTCAGGTGGACACAGACATCCAGGCTCAGAAGTCCTGGCACAGGGAGTCCATTTCAAATTTTTGTGCTAAATTATTAGCACTTTCTGTATGCATGCAAGACTTAGAGAAGTCTGTCCCATAAAATACGGAAAATCTACTTTCTCTCGTCAACCTTTTCAATAGTTATGATAAGCATGAAACAATTGACAGACTTAAAATGTGTAATATCTCAATTTTCATTTGATGGAATTGTCTAAATCTCTGTTTGAGTCATTTATTTACGCTTTATTTACATCTATTTACATTTACATTTATTTACATGTGCCACATTGACAACTTTTTTTTTTTTTTTTTTTTGAAGGAGCAAGTCGTCTTCCATGTACACCTGATCAGTGCCATTAACTAATTCCCTGCTTTTCATTCACTCATTTTTTTTAACTGACTACATGATTACATTGCAAGGAATAAGCCAGATAGCCCAGAGCCTGATCATTAGGCAAAAAAAATCTCACCTGAAAATCAAAAGGATTTATAGCTTATGCTCCATGGGGATCTAAATAACGATCTATTATGACTATTGAAAACATTATCAAAATCCATCGCTCCATCACGTATGTGCAATATGAAGAGCAAAATGTGCTTTAGCAGTTCTAGTGGAAATAATATGTAAAAAGAAAAATTCTGGAAGATTGGGAACACGTTTGAGGAAATACTCTGCTAGTAACATTTGTCTCATGTGACTAGTTTTGTACACTTACAAAGGATTATTTGTAAAGCTGGAGCTGGCAGAATTTAATCTTTCCTTTGCAGATCTTCTCAGATTAATGTGAATTTAGTCTTATTCATTTATCAAAGATTCAGCCAGCTTTCTTTTTCAGTTTTTCTCTACCTCTAATCACCCGTCTTCTTCTATTTTAGTTGAAATTAATCTCTAGCTGACCCATAGCTAATATTTGAAAGACTGGTCCCAAATGGTCAATCTGCCATATGTTTTACATATGTCACAAAAGTATGGAAGAAAAAAGTTATTCTGTTTGGTGAGTTAAGCAGAACTTGGGGCTGAATTCTCTCACTGTTGAATGCACATAATTAATCATATGTTTTTATGCAGGGACACTGGTCAATTCAAAGTCTCCTCCTCTTGAGAGGTAGACCAAAGCAGAAGAGGCCTTGGATCACTCTTTGGATATATCTTGACTATATAGGGCATATGCTTGACTGGACTGGAATATGTTTCCTAGCAGAAGTCATGAAGTTAACCTTTCTTGAGCTTGCATTTTAAAGGCCTGTCACACCCCTGGTTTACCTGCTTTTCTTGTTTTTCTGTGCTGCTCCCACCCTTTCTTCTCTGTTACTGGTGACTATAATCTATCGTCAAGATAGGAGAAGCCACGTCTGATGAAGTTATGGGCACCCCAGTGATAACAGGCTTGTTCAAAAGTTTTGTTGCCAACACATAGCTGTTGCTCATGGCTGGTGTTTATGATTTCCTCGTGTAACTTAGCTTTTGTTTCTCTGACTATTGGTCTGGCAGACAATGAGCTCTGCAGAACAAGTAATCTCATCCATGTCGGAGTAGGGTTTGTTGAAGGGAGCGGAAGTGTTATAAGTAGCAATGATCTTAGCCAGAAAAGAAGACCCTCGTATGAATAACAGTAAATGGGGAGGGATGGGAGGGTGAAAGCTGGGAACATCAGATGGCATGGTGACACTAATGACATGAAACACTTTGTGCAGGACCTGTCGTGGGAATGGCTCAGGTTCGGATGCTGGGGGCAAAGCTACTCACCCCGTGTACTCCATGAAGCTCCCTCCCTGCACCCTGGCTGCTCAGCTGGGCTCTGTGGGTCATCCTGATGTCAGGGCTCAGGCCACAGCTCTCCATGCAAACCCTGCATGGAATACCCTTCCTCCACTCTTTCAGAAACTAAATACACATCTGGGTATGAACTGTAGCTTTTTGAGCTGGGAGAGCCTTACCTTAGTATGTGTAAGGAGGAATACTCAAGTTTAATTAAGAGTTTTTGAGAGAGAGGTGAGATTTTACCCTTTTCCTGTCTGCAGTTCTTGATGCTTTTCAGCTGCAGCCAAATCAAACATATGTAAGATTCACGATGGCTACATTCAGTGAGGCGGCATACAGCCAGTTTTTAAAGATGCAACAAGCCTTTTGCCCCCACTCTGTTCTGTGGCTACATTTGGGTCCCCTTTTGTTTTTGACTTGTTTCAGTTCTGCACATCTGGAGTTCTGTGGTGCCCTACTGGGAAAGGAATACGTTTATGGCAAGTGTAAGAATAAATATTTACCAGAATTCATCTGTAACCACAGATCAGGAAGACTATTTAAAAACAACAACAACAATAAAGAAATCAGCCAAGAAATAATAGGGTTGTTAAACCCATCGGCTGGACTGATCTATTTTTACACTAGAAATAACAAAGAGATTTGCAATGAATTGTACTTAGTATTTGCAATACAGTAGCACTGAGGACTACTGCTCAGAGCCTCCCTGAAATCTCTTGATTTTATATTCAGACCTGAAACATTATTTTTCTAACATACATTGTGAATGCTCACATAAGAAGTGTGTGCTGAGGATTCCATTAAGGTGGATTTAAAAGCTCCCACTGAGGTATGTAGGAATTGGATCAAGGCCTGTTAGCAATTGCTTATGCCCAGACGCAATATATTGCTGCCGCAAGTGGGGGCAAGCTTTAGATTTGCACTGTGGTGGTATTTTATGATATTTTATTTGAGGAATCTGTGTAAATTCCAGCTTTCTTTTCAGAAGTGCTTTATCCTTCAGTCTTATAATGACCTTTTACTAGCCTTTTACCTGACACTCTGTAAGTTGACAGAGGACTGAATGGCACTAGTGTCATAGTGAGGGATAACCTAGGCATTACAATACAAAAGCATTTGCAAAAACATGCTATTGCTTGAATTTGAGTTGTATGAGGCCCAGGAAGAGTGAAAAAAGCAATTGCTCTCTTGATAGAGTGATTTTGTCTGAAACTTTTGCATCGAGAACAAGGATTTGAAGAAGTAAAATTCTCACAGAAGGGAGAAAAGGTGATCAAGTCAGCATTTAAAACCTCAGAAGGACTTTCAAAGACAAAAGAAATGTTAAGGGAGGATGGAAGAGGAAAGAGCCATCCCCCTTTAAAGGGGGACCTGCTAGATCAGAAGTAATCTCCTTACAAAATTCAAGCAAAGACATCATAACCACGTGAATCGAATCTGCTCTGACTGACCTGAGGTGACTTGAAATCTTGAAAAGATGCTGGTATAATTCACAAAAAATGCTAGTGGATAATGAGGAAAGAGATGCAGGAGATGAGCAACAAGTGTGTCTTATTTTGACCAATCTGTACAGGCTTTATACTACTTGTAAGAACAGAATAATTACATCACAGACCTTTTGTAAAGCTCCAACCCACATGAGGAAAGTTATAAAGATGGTCCTTTTAGAAATGTAGAATAGGCTGCATCTTACAAGGTCAAATGTCCACCTACCACATCTTCTGTTTCCAGCAGTGGCTGGCAGCAGATATTTACAGGAGACTATGGCATGCCAGACTATGGCATAAACTCACCATATGCTGCCCAATGACACAGACAACTTTTTTTTCTCCTCAACCTGCTAATGCCGTTTTTTGTGCCCTGTCATGTGTGTTGCACAAGTTAGTGATGAATTGTTATCTGTTGTCTTTCTGCCCCTCTTTATGAATTTAACTTATCTACTATGCCTCCCCTCTATCATCTTTTTTTTTCTAAAGGGAAGGTTCCTAGTTTTTCTTCTTGTATGGCAGAACCTCAGACACCTGTGGGCCTCTCTGTAGCTTCCCTAGTTCTCCTATCTCCTAAAGTGGGTGGGGATCAGATTTGCATGTTGTATTTCAGCCTCTGGAAAGGGCTTTTAATGATTTGGGAATTTGGGAATGCTAGCAACAGTCTGATGGCTAGGGTGACAGAACCAGGATTCAGTTCCTACAGCTGCCCGGGAGCGGGCCCTGAAATCCGGAAGCAGTACTTGACAGTGTTGGCTCAAGTTTGAAAATTTTTGTGAGTGGGAAAAATTTGCTTGGAGACCCAAGACCTCCTTAATCTAAGTCCACAGTAAAATATTGGGAGTCTTTGTTACAGAAAGCCTAAAATAAAAGGATTTGTGTCTCAGGAGATCCCATTTAGAGCAGAGTGAAGAGAGAGGCTGTGTCCTTCTCAAATTTGGATGGTGATACTAGAATACACACAGCATTTCAGGCAATATTATTGGTCTCATCTTCTGTTCTTCATTCCAGTAAATCTGGGTCTACAGGTAAGAAAAAGGTTAAGCAATATTCTAAATTTTGTGTCACTTTTTCTTTCTTTTTACTGTTTCCATTTTATTTGGAATTGCAAAGTCTAGATAATTTTCCCCGAATTTCAATAAGTAATGGATCATCCTAAAAAAACTCATCAATGGTAAATTCTTTCCCACATGATATCTATAAGCCTGAATTTTGTTCCCAAGGACTATAAAAAAAGAGGTCCTTTGAGCCCAAAGGTATTTCTGAGGTCTTCAAGAAAGAAAAGGTCCATGGGAGACAGAAATAAATCACCTAGGTAAAGTCAGAGAGTGTATAATTCAGAGGTCCAAATTGAGGCTGTGGAAGGCCTATAAGATGTAAATTCTTGAAAGGATAAGAAAGTACTAATTTGTAAGATGGTATTTAAAAGGGATCTACTGTCTGCTAAACATTTTTTTTCACTCTTTTCACCGAGATAGTAATTTAAGTAAAGAAGGCAGAGATTTCTGGGAATACTGTTCCTTTCTTTCTCTTTTACAGTTCATTCAGTCCCAGTCTTGTTTTTCTTCGACTTTAAATTCTAATCTAAACCTTTGACCGGATACAGTGTGGAAAAAATATCTTGAAATAAACAGGCTTCTATATTTATACACACTCTATTTGTTTACAATAAAAACTGATGAAGAAGATGGATGTTTCTGGAAATCAAATCATTCTTTCCGAAATAAGATTAAGAAATAAAAGAAAAAGGAATCCAATTCTGTATCAGTGTTTAAGGGTAGAAGATAGATATCAAACAAATTTTGCTCAAAAGTTTGATAAGCTGTGGAAAAGTTGTGCAAGAGTAAAGCATAGAAACCTTCCACTTTCCATGTGACAGTGACAGAAACATGCAGGATACACAGCGAATAAGTAAAAGCCTAAGTAGCTAAGTGACGCTGCTATCCTTTTCTTACCACATTGAAATATTAATCTATCCTATTGTCCTTTCCAACTCCTTGTCTCAATGAGTTTACCTGTCCTCAGTGGCTAAGATGGCACATAATACTTTCTCTGTTTTAACCAGTTCAATTATGTTTTAATTGAGTGTACAGCTGCTCTGATGAAGGACACAATCATATTGCGAGTTGGTGAGTAGCAGAGTTGGTATTTGTGGCATTTGCTTCAATATAAGTCAGCGACCCAAGTCACATCCATGTGGGGAGACTAGTTATCAGGTGGTCTTTGCAAACACTTATTTTACATTTTTATAAAAGCAAAGAGAGAAGTAAGAGTATTGGAAACAAAGCTTAATTCATTGTTATCCAGTATTTTTGTTAGCAATATAAACCTTTTAGTCAGCTGTTACTCACTGTTCATCATCTCAGACCAATGGAAAACACTGGAAACAATAGAAGGTCTATTACCTGGTAAAATTTATTTAAAACAGAAAGTCCTGGCAATATGTAAATAATTAAAGGCAAATTCTACTGTCATGATACATATATCATCCAAATTAGTTCATTAGACATATAGAAAATGTATAATGAACTATGATTTTAAGGCTACTGCTGGTCTCTTGACACAATGGTGAGTGAGATTCTGTTTCCTGGTGCATATTACTGACTTCAGCAACAGTTGCTTGAAAATATTACAGGACAAGAAGTGAGCGAGTGTTAATGGATGAGAATAATATCCTCCAAATATAAGGATATGCAAGTGTGTGTCTATGCAGATTGCCTGGAAATGGACAGAGAGATACAAAATAGCAGTAATATACTTAACTCCATGCAAATACCTATAGGGGATTTTTTTCCTTAGTAAAATCAAAAACTTCTAACTGAAACTCATCTTGCTGTTATTTTAAGTTCTAACTGTGATCTATTTTGAATTGGTGATAGCCAAAAGTGATGCTGCTGTAGGCAACATAATTATTGGTATAAAAATGCTCCCTTAAAATGAAGCAAAGGTGATGTATTTATTTCTAAACAAGAGCAACAGTACCATGATACTGTTCTCTTACAGTCTCTCACAATATAACTTTCTGGCATGCTTACTGGGCAATGCATTTTTTTTTGTGATTTAATTTTCCATCCATTGGTTACTGCTTCTTACCTAGGATGAAAATCAGCATCTTTGCAGTATTGAGAACAGAAATTATTTTGACATCTGAGGTGATAGAGAGCTAAGCAGAGGAAAAGATACTGCATGTCTGGGTAGTATAAGAGGTTGTAAGTGTACACAACACACACACACAAGCAAGCAGGGTGATATCTTTTGTACATCTATATTTAGGACTGCGATTAACTTAAAAGAGAGAAGACAAAAGATGCCAATTCAAATCCAGATTCCTTTAGAACTGAGAGGTTTCATGAAGAAGTCCTTGAGACTTCTCAAACAAGAAAACAGAACATCCTTAAACAAACAAAAATGCAATGAAAACCAATCTTAGATAGTTATTAAATAATAGTAGTGTTTTGAGACAAAAGTGCATTGGGGAGAAATTAGAAATGTATAGCTGCTTTGAACAATGGCATTTCTAGAGATCCTGGAGTTTTACTTTCATGGAGTCCCAAATTTTAAGTTTACGTTAAATAAAGCTTAAATCACTCTCAGATGATCTCTCACGGAAAATGTGTGAGTTAAAAACAGAACGGGAAGCATAAACAAGCTAAACATTGCAAACTGGTAAATAGCAACAAATAAAGGTCCTAAAGGAATGTCTGCGGATTTCAAGGAGACATGGACTCATGCAGGATGTGAGTAACTCCCATAGACTTCCCACTGTCTATAAGTGGGTTCCCACTGACGTTATTGGTATCCTGTGGTGAGAGAATAGGACCCATATTTTTAGATTTGTGTACGCTAGTTATTTTCTGGAGTTGTTACTGCACTCGTATATTTTTAGTGGGTCGTCGTATTTAGCAGCAATGCCTTTGCGTTGTGTTGTGCCATATGCAGTGTGCAACCTTCCCGGTGCCCATCTGTTCCTTTGATGTTAGGAGCCACAATGGAAGTCCTGCTGACTCACCAGCCACAGCTATTTCTTCCATAATAGGCACTCCCCAGGTAAGCAGAAATGTGCCCAATAGAGGACCGTAGCATCCATATCAACCCTTACCTCTCTTATACAGGCAGCTTTGATATTCTATAATAAAGAGAAATTCCAGGATGGGTACAGTTATTTGTGGAGTAGGTGCTAAGGTTTATTATACGAGCTGCATCACATGGACTTTATGTTCAGCTCCTGCCTGAATGTATCTTATTAATAGTCATACATAAAAAAGTAATACTCAACTTAAAAAAGTAATTTCTAGGCTTTTTTTTTTCCTGGTGTATATTTCCAGGAGAGATTGAAGGTCAGGTTCCCTTTGTAAAGTTTCTTTGATTTTTCCTATACTTACCCATCTACTTTTGTTATTCACAGCAACAAAAACATGGAGTTCTCAGTTTATCCTTTTCATGCTGCCTTTCTTTTTAGCAGTGAAATTTTAATTTGTGTCATCAATTTTACATGCTGGCTATGAGACTAGAAGCCAGATAAAATTATACTAGAAGCCAGATAAAATTATACAGTGTGTCATGACTTAAAAATACCATTCTCCACTCACTTCCATATAGACAATTCATGATGACTACTGTTTAAGATGCACTGTGCTGTTTTTTTCTACAATGCCAAGATCCTTTGTAAATTGGTTAAAACTAACGCAATATTATTGTAAATTTTGAAAACATAAGACTGAATTCTTATGTAAAATGTTTGAGAAATGTTTGAGAAATTTATATTTGTATAATTTCAAGCATTAGAAAAAAATTTGCAAAAATACAGTTAATTCAAGCTAGGGAATCAGAGAATGCATTTTAACACATACAATCTTTTTTTAAAATACTCAGTTTTAATTTATCTTTTAGCCAAATAGATCAACATAATGCATATGAAAATCTTTTGGTAGTTTATAAAGTAATCTGACTATTGTCTGGCTCTTTGCATTTTGCTGTGCAAGTGGAAGCTTTCAGAGAAGTCATTTGTTTCTTTCATTTTTATTTTTATAGTGTATATTGTGATATAAGTTAATATTAGAGAAAGAAACCCTGAATGAGAAAATCTATTTTTACTTGAAGCAGCAACTGATGACATCTGAAGTAATGCAACACGTTAGACACAGTGCAGAGACACGAAAGCAGGAAATTATTCTGGTTCAAAATCTTTTTAAGGGATCATTTTGGTTGACTTGCAAGCTAAGAAAGGTTGAAGCTTATTAGTACTTGTATGTGAGATCTCCAAAAAGTCTTAAGATTTATTTCAGGAAGTGGCATTTGTGACTTAGCCACCACTTTGAATTAGTGGTTTAATATACTGCAAGTGGAGAATATACTGCAAGAGATAAACGGTCATATTATCAACCTCCTCACACAGTCCTTACTTTGGTGTAAGGAAATCCATTGACATACGTTCTGATTTTCAAAAAGGTAAGAAAGAGAAAAACCAGATGCAGAATCTTTGAGCAAGAATCCTGCCTGTTTTTTCCAACCAAAAATGCAGCACTGCATTTTGTATAAAGGAGGTTTCACTGCAGTGTTGGCAAAGCTTCTACTTAGGTTCTTCCTGTCCATGAGTGTGGTTTCATATGGTGCTTGAGTCAATCAAAACCTCTTTGCTGATGTGACCTGAAAGCAGGGTGGACCTGATCCCCCTCAACCCACCAATTCATGGGTGTGCATTCCATATGCTGGCTAACTCCAGCTGGAAGACAACCCTACAACACATGTAAGGAATGCAGAAAAGATTGGCCAGATCAATGAACTGCCCCAGCTGAGCATGCAGCTGTGTGATTCACTGGTGCCAGTACAAGGAAAGTGGTGGGGAGCTGTGGCTGGGAGCAAGGCAGGGCTGGCTGCTTTTCTCATTCTCAATATGCAAAATGAAAGACCCCATTTTCACCTGTGTTTATTTTCTTAGCACCAAAATCAACTGAGAGCAGAGAGCTCTATTAAAAGATGCTTCAGTCTCTCTCGTGGCCCTGCAGAGAATATGAGAAGCCACCCAGGTGCACAATGACATATTGGTCCTACTTCAAACATAGGAGTTGTCACCTTGTTTTTCCAAAACACATCAGAATTTCACAATCATGGTTCATATGAACTGTCTGCCAGCAGTCTGAAGATCCCTGACACACAATACCTTTTACCATATATTTATGTATCAATGTATACAAAATATATATATATTATATATGTATAAACACACACAAACACAAACTCTCTTCTGGTAAAAATGGAAGACCATTAAAAGACACAAGTTAAAGAAGCAATTCTACCAGTATATGCAATGTAAAATTTAAATGACTTATTCCAAATGCTTTATTATTTCTTTACCCTACTTTGATATATGTCAACTTCAACTAAAGGAAAGAAGAAAAACTCAGTAAGTGATGTGAATGGAAACATCTTTCTGTTCCTTCTAAATGTAATCTCCAGATCAGTCTTTCTTCATGCTGCTGTTTCAGGCAGTGATACGTTGGAAAGCATTTCACAGCTTCAACTATATATTTTTTTTTTTTTTTTCCTGTGCACGGGAGAGATTCCTGGTCTCAGCTGTGTAAATGTTATAACTGAGATTCGTGCTTGGATATTCAGGTCATTGCTTTCTCTTCCGGCCCACACAAGCCAAAATGCATCTATATAAGCATAAAGTGTCCAAAACCAACACAATATTTTTCACTTGAACACACCCATGGCACGTGGCTCACCCATGGCACAAGGTACAATGCCAGGCTATTTATTTATACATTTGCTTGATATGAACTTAGCATGATATAAAAAAACATCCAACAGCCCTGTGGTGTGGCTAAACAAATCCAATTTGGCAGAAAGCCTCTCCAAAGAAGGAATCCAGCGAAACCAAACACCAGTTCCTTCCTTAAGGAAAGATGAGTCTAATCATTCATCTGTACAAAGAGCTATAAAAACATGTAATTTATATTTATGATTATTATTAATTTGTTTCTGAATTCAGGCAATTTATGATTCCCTCACTGTACTGAATGGAACAGCATATTCCCTCCCTCCCTACTATTTTGATTTTTTTGTATAAAGCTTGTAGTCACCTTGAAACACAATAGTGACTAAATAATGACTAAAATACCTTTACCTATAGATGAACCTATCTAGCTTGAAAGCGTAGTTAATCAATGTGCAGATTTGTACGGATTGTGTTCTTACTTTTTTCCATTCTGCCTAGAATTCTTTGAAATGTGAAAGGGAAATAAGGAATACCTAATCACCTGGTTCTAAGACTCTCTTTCTCATAACGTATGCCCAGACTTTGATTTTTAAGGAAAAAATCTAATAATAAAAAAAAAGGAATTTAATAAGATGGTCATGAGGTTTTTCCTAGCCCAAATTTGATGACTTTCTGAATTCAACACTTGGTTCTTTTGCTAAAGAGCTTAGTTAAAATAGAATATATTTTCAGAAACCAGGAAGTGGTTCTGGTGTTTAAGTTGTTAATTCATTGCCATAGATAATTACTCTTGTTCCTGCCTGGTCACTCCTTGAAACTGACTTTTGAGCACCTGAGGAAGGTTCCTAGATGACAGTCTCGGAGGGCACTGCTTGCAGCTGGTTGCACCAGTACAAACGTGACCTTGTAGCATTAAGGTCATACACTTGCAGTGGGACTTGGCAGACCAAACATCCCCAAAAACAGACGTGCAAGGCAAGAAGTTTTTTTACCGCCTTGTAGACTGGAAAATACATCGAGGCAGATGTAACCTTGATATGGATGCTTTTACTATTTTAAGTCTAAAAGAATATATATGTAATAAAAATAACAGTTCTTCTATTGTTGATCTTGCAGAACAGGAGGGCTTCCATTTTTCCCCTGACTTGCGGAAAAAAGTGAAAAAATGAAAGGTTTAGAGTGAAGAGATAAGTATAGGTGTTTTATACTAGCTACTTCTATCTATCATTGCCGCCACTGCCACAAGCATCCCCTTTTCTTTGCCAGCTGTAGTCTGAGGAGGAAAGTGCTACCTATGAGCTTCACCTTTCAAGTACCATTAGTGTATCTTATATACAGCCTAAAGGAGGCCTTAACCATTATATATTCCCTTGGATACTTGACAAGATGGCCATATTTTCTTCTTTAGCTTTGTAAATTTATTCCATATCCATGTTCTATTGTTATACTTTTTATATTTTTATTTTAGTGAAATCTGCCAATAGTTTTGACAAAACAAACTCCCTATTTTAGGTACATTACATTTTGGCAGAGAAGAAAAATCAAATATTTCTTTGATTTTGATATGGACAAAGTTTATCTGGCTCTAGCTAGCCTGAAAGTGCATTTGTGTGCTGCACTATAAGGACATAAATGCTTTCAAGAAGCAGAATAACATTTATTTGCACTAAAAATGTTTAATCAATCTCTTTTTCAAGGCAATGGTTGCTGATTTTGTACCTTACCATCTGCAGGGAAAAAAAAAATATTTATTATAGGTAGATATAGCTGCTTACTTGTCGCTAAAGGTAGCTGATTGACAGAGGAGTCTAAATGTTGATCATAGAAGAAAATAATCAAAATGACAAAAAATTTTATTCTTTTTCTTAAGTTCCTTTCCTCCCTATAAACTAGTTCACCAGTCCGGCTTTTATGCTGTCATATTTTTTCAATCTCTTCAACTCATAATTGCCTCAACTTCTCAATTCACTGTATACTTGTAACAAGATATATTAATACGGCATTAATGTTGGGATGGATTCAAAAAGCCATACAAGGACAAATCACTAGAATGTGAATGAAAAATATATTATGTTTCAACTTAACATTGAGATTTGATACACCAAGGGCAGCAGCTTGCATTGGTGTAGATACACAGTGTACTGTACTCCAGTTTCTTCTAGTTCCACTTGATTGCCTTTTTTTTACCTACATCATTTAGGTACCCGTTGTCACCTTTTATTCAGAAGGATGTCTTGTCCAGACACTACAGAGTAGCCACAAGACAGGACACAACTTTATAGTTAATTCCTTTTACTATTTTGACTAGATTATAGAAAAGTAAAGTAGAGCCCAGTTTGAATGAAAGGGATCATTTCATAAGTCACTTGACTTTTGCGAAGACTTGAATATGCACATGCTTGTGTATCCATAACTAACTAGGGAGGAGACAGAAGAAGTGAAAAAAAACAACCAATGGAAGTGATTATTTGTAGATGCGTTAACTCAGCAGCTGGGACTGCTTGGGTAGCTTGCCTAAGAAAAGGCCCTACACTAGTCAAAACAACACTAATAATTTAATAACTTTAATAAGCATTTAATGAAGGGGTAAACTCAGGACACATATGCTTTGATGACAGTAATAATGTAACATATTTCAAGCTTGAACCTTGCTTATTCCTGCCCCCTACATTGTGCAAGCACAACTTTTATTGAAAGTGATCTATCAGGCAGGTGAATGAATTTTGTAAATCTTCTCCCAAACAATACGTACTTTTAAAAAACATCAGCTTATCATTCTAACAGAGGCAAAAATGAGAGATGTTATACTGGAAAACTTTATGTTCATTGTTTCTGAGCAATCTCTACTCTGAAACAACTGATGTAGCATGGAAGTAACAGGAAATTTTATTTATTAACTACTTTAAATGTTCTGATCACCACCACTCCCACAAAAGACTAAGTGAATATAGTTCTTAAAAGTGAGCCACATTTAATGAAACAGAAGTGGAATGTCCCTGTTTTTGCCATACTTCTTTGGGCTTTGTCTTAATTTGAATAGTGAACTTTTCCTTGTAACAAAACAGCTATGTAGGCGCATATTTTACTAGTGTCCTCAGGGCAAAAAATGTTCCACTACTATTACTGTGTTGATTTAGAGAAGAGGTTGGCAAGTGTGGAGAATATGCTGCAGAATGTCTGATATTTGGAGAGCAGATGTCTTATGTAGGATACATATTATGAAAAAATTAAAAGCAAAATGAAAAAGTAGAAGAAGCTAAGTCATCCCTATAGCTATTTTATCAGTCATACCTTGCATGCAAGTAAAATGCTGTTACTCAGACTATTCTCAAGATATACTTAAAGGAGGGAGAAGAAGAATACAAGTCTGATACAGAAACTAACACAGCCAAGAAGTCAAACATCTACATAACAAAGCAGCAGCAAATCCCTCCAAAATAAAAAATAGATATATAAGAATATCCTAGGTCCATCCATCTAAGCACACACCCTGTATTTGACAACATATAGGAATTTAAGATGGAAAAGAGTTTGCTTTGATATATTTTCCCCAGCAAATTGTGACCAAAGATTGTGTCCATATCATCAGAGCACTTGCTAGAATTTCTTCTATTAATTAATCTAAATTAACTTTCTGAACCAGTTTATGCATATCTAGAGCATGTTGCAATGATGAGTTCAACCTCCTAGTCATGAATGGGCTATTTCCTTTGTTTAAGTTACTATTTGTTGTTTTCATTTGCTGTCTTTTATTTGTAAAATTGGAGGGGACAATGGTTCTGCTTGATCTGATAGTTCTTCTTCAAGACCTTTTTCCTGGCTGGAAGTCCAAGTCTACTCAATCTCTCATTGCACAGAAACCTCTAATATTTCAATCATTCCTGTTCCCTGTATTTTTTTTTTGATTCTACTATACTCTTTCTAAATAGGGTGATTATAATCGCATGTAATATCCACAGTGTGTGGTCACCCGGGATTTATATTGTAGTATAATTATGCCTTCTCTTTGTTTTCCATTTCTTTCTCACTAATTCCCAAATGCCTTTTGTACTGTCGCACTGAGCTGACTTTTTTGAATACGGCACAAAATGACCATAAGCTCTCCTTCAGGAGTGCTAATTGCTCATGCAGAGCCTTCTCTGTGCAGGCATTCATAGTGTTCTTTCTCCTTGTATTCATTATTTTACATATACCAACACTGAAATCAGCCTGCTATTTTAGTATGCCATCAACTGGAGCTTTTCACAGTTGTTACAGTTTTGGATACCTCGTACGCTTTTGTAGCCACAGAAAACTTTACACCCATAAAATGATATATGATCTGAAATTATTATCTTTTTTGCTACCATTGTTCACAAGAGAGAACAAATCTCATGAACATGTTTATCATATTAACAGTATATTCTATCAATCCATTCCCTCTGCAATACAGAGAAAGGATAAATAAAAAAACAGACATCCTGACATATTGACTTGTCTTGGTATCTCAAGTTTGAAATGAAAACAAAAAGCAAAACAGCCAATGGTGAAAGTTAATTATATCAGTATGTATTAATGGAATCCAAGGATATCTCTCTCCATCTGCCATGGAAATTCAGAGGAACTTGATGTCTCTACAGCCTGTAAAGTCTTGCTTTGGTCTGTGCATACAAAACTGTTGTCCTCAACTGATGTTACTGAAGATTATTGCCATCACCATAATAACCTTCCTTAATTTGTAAATCCAATATGCTAGACTTATAGAAAGATAAAACTTTGATTAGATAATTGTGACAACCTTTCAATGATTCAATTCAAAAAGTATAAAAGAAACCTTGTACTGTGACTGCCTCTGATTCTTTTACCTAGTTAAAATACGAGAGATTTATTCTGTTGCTCAACTAGCTCCCCTTTCTTATCTTTTTGACAACTAGATGTAATATCTGTCAATGTTTATGTAAGAGTGCAAAAAATATAAAGAATTCTAAGACAATTATTATGAGCTGTTTATCCCATTGTCAGAATGTTGTTGTCTTGTTTTTGAAAAAACATGTTCAATGGGAATAAGATAAAACCATGTGCCTTTTTTATGGTTTAGAAAGTATATGTTGGCAAAGGCTTGTCTCTAATATAAATGCTGTTCCTCCTTTAAATAATGCTATGGGAAAACCCCATTATAATTCATTTTAACTATTGTAAGACAATAAGCTGCTCTACCTAAATAACATATGGCATCTTTCTCATTCTGAGTCACCAGGGGCCAACACTGTCAGATACAAAGCTCAGGGAAGTCAAATGATATTTTTCCAATTGTTTCAATGGGAACAGATCTTGTCAAAAGAAGGAAAAGGATAAGATGATGGAATTTCACTTGATGGGGATAGATGGTCCCACTTTTGCCATGGGGAATCTAACATTTCTGCTGGCAGCTGCAGAAATGTATTTCCTGAAGGCTTTTGCTATGCTTTTAAAATGTTTATACGTTTTGAAGATTACTCAGTGTTGAGAAGACAATGAAAGGCTAACTTGCTTCACCTCTAAACTGACAGAAAATTCAATGCACAAATGATTAAAAAAATGGAAATAACCGAGTAGTGTCAAAAGTAGCAAAAACACAAATATGAAAAAGTAATTGCTGTTGAGTATCATGAGAACCCTAGATCTGAACTGCCTCCTGAAATAACTGCTGTAATAACGGTAGCTAACAGAGGTGATAAGCCTGAAGCTTATCCATTTTATGTGGACCTGTTTGTAGGACGTGGCTGTTAATGCACATGTTGTCACAGATGATGATATTTTCTCATTGATCTAAGTCTATGTCAAAAGCCCACCAAAGCTGATGTAAAGACTCCTGCTGCCTGAGAAGTCAAATGAGGGCCTTCAAAAGACCTGCTCCTCCTTTGATAAATAGCAGAGCACGAAGCATCCGTGTTTTGGATTGGCCCATTTATAGCCTTCTAAGAAGGCAGATGTATACTGGATAATGGTCAGGCAGGGCTACCTAGAATCAGTAAGTCAATACAGATATTTCAAAGATGGGTGGTTGGGGATGGAACCAGACTGTATTCAGTCCTGTCCAGGATGAGAGGCAATGGGCACAAGCTGATATATAGGAAATTCAGTCTGAACATGAGGAAAAACTTCCTTGGTGTTAGGGTGCCTGAGCATTTGTATGTGTTGTCAAGAGAGGCTGTGGAGTCTCTATCCTTGGAGATACTCAAAAGCCATCTTTTGAGTCCTGTGTAGCATGCTCTGGGTGACCCGCCTTGAAGAGGCAATCCAGACTACATGATCCTTCAGACTTATTAGAAAGGTAGGATGGAGATTCCAGGGAACTACATGCCTGTCAGCCTGACCTTGGTATCGGGGAAGTTATGGAGCAGATCATCTTGAGGGCAATCACACAACAAACGTGTGACAACCAGGAGACCAGGCCCAATCAACATGGGTTCATGAAAGGCAGGTCCTGCTTGTCCAACCTTATCTCCTTCTATGACCAGGTGACTCGCCTGGTGGATGAGGGAAAGGTTGTGGACCTGGTTTACTTAGATTTCAGTAACGCCTTTGACACAGTCTCCCACTGCATTCTTCTGGAGAAGCTGGCAGTTTATGGCTTAGACAAGGGTACTCTTTGCTGGTGAAAAACTGGCTGGATGGTCAGGCCCAGAGAGTGGTGGTGAATGGAGTAAAATCCAGCTGGCAGTCAGTCATAAATGATGATCCCCAGGGTCAATGCTGGGGCCAGTCCTCTAATACCTTTTTTGATGATCTGGATGAGGGGATTGAGTATACCCTCAGCAAATTTGCAGATGACACCACGCTGGGAGGAACAGTTGATCTGCTTGAGGGCAGGAAGGCTCTGCAGAGGGATCTGGACAGGCTGCATTGACCAGATAAGACCAACTGTATGGGGTTCAACAAGGACAAATTCCATGTCCTACTCTTCGGTCATAACAACCCCACACAAAGCTACAAGCATGGGATAGAGTGACTGGAGATCTGTGTGGCAGAAAAGGATCGGGGGTGTTGGTTGACAGTGAGACGAACATGAGCCGGCAGTGTGCTCAAGTGGTCAAGAAGGCCAACAACATCCTGGCTTGTATCGGGAACAGTGTAGCCAGCAGGACTAGGGAAGTGATCTTCCCTCTGTACTTCACACTGGTGAGGCCGCATCTGGATTATTGTTTTCAGTTTGGGGCCTCTCACTACAAGACGGACATTGAAGGTACTGGAGTGTCTCCAAAGAAGGGCAACAAAGCTGGTGAAAGGTCTGGTGCACAGACCTTATGAGGAGTTGCTGAGGGAGCTGCTTTAGTCTGGAGAAGAGGAGGCTCAGGGGAGACCTTATCGCTCTATACAACTACCTGAAAAGAGATTGTAGTGAGGGGGATGTCAATCTCTTCTCCAAAATAACTACCTTCAGGACAAGAGGAAATGGCCTGAAGTTTCCTCAGGGAAGGTTCAGGTTAGAAATTACAAAGAATTTCTACACGGAAGAGTAGTCAAGCATTGGAAGAGGCTGCCCAGGGAAGTGGTGGAGTTGCCGTCTCTGGTAGTGTTCAAGAAAAGTGTACGTGAGGCACCTAGGGACATGGGTTAGTAGGCATGATGTTGAAGGGTTTACAGTTCGACTTGATGATCTGGAAGGTCTTTTCCAATCATAATCATTCTATGATTCTGTGATCTCCCGAGATGCCTTCCAATCTCAACCATTCTATGATTCTGTGAAGTAAGTTAACTCTGCTTGCCTGAAGCAGTGTAGTAAGTTCATCTGCCTCTAAATAAGCTGTTGTCACAGGGGAGGTTGTGGCTGGGGAGAGAGAAAGAACGATCAAGCCACCCGTTCTTGGTGCCTCCCTGCAGGGCCCTTTCTTCACAAGAGGTGAAATGGAAGAGGTGGCCCCATATTATGAAATCAGTGATTAAAACTTTCTTTTTTTTTTGTGACTGACTCCAGAGGCATTCTGTGTTCCTAGAAATGTCCAAATTATTATATAAAATGCTTAAAAGCTGAAGTTATCCTAGCCACAACCACATTGCATCTAAACAGTTTTAGGCTGGTATTACTGCTTGAGTCTTAATGTGAAACCTGGCATTACAGTGCAGTACTGCTAAAAAAAGTAGAATTATTTGTAAGAGACCATGTCACTAAGTTACAAAGTGGGACAACATTTTTCTCTTCCCTGGAGAAAAGGTCTGTGATTTCTTATGTGTTGTGTAACTAGTGGGAGATGCCAGGTACCTAGAGACTGGGGTCATTTGACCGATTCATATAAAGGCTGAATGTCCACAGGGATCCAAGATGTACAACTTTGCAAATCATCTTTGTGTAGAACCACAGCTAGCAGAGTGGTCCAGTAGCTTCTGTGTACCTAAAACTAAAAGGGTAATATTGCTTGTGTATATGGAAAAGAATACTCCCCAAAAATATATATTTTTTTACCAGTAACTAGACTACTCTGAAATGTGCTGTCCATATGTGCAGAATAACTTCTTAATACACCCCCTAACTGCCTTAAGGGTCCCAAAATACATTTCAGAGTCATAATGTAAGTGTTTACATTTTGAAGTAACTGACACACTAAATTATTTTGCTAGATGTGAAAATAAGTAACTATATGCTTCTGTAAAAACACACGTAGAAAAATAATACCACATTTTGAGAAATTTATGAAACAATAATTTTACTGTTTGTTTCATTCATTACTGACAGTAATTTTCAAAATGACTGTCTGAAACATTTTGCAAAATCAAAATTTTAGCTTTCTTTCAAAGCATTAATTTCACAACAAGAATAGAACATACTGATATATTTGTAAGTGAATTTAATATACAAGAAAATGAGCAACTAACAAGCAATGGTTACTTGCTTGTTACTTGGAAGTTGCTTCTGCAACTTCCCAGACCCAGCAATGGTAATCCAGCTGTTTCATGACCTGAGCTGTCCCTGTTTGGTTAACTGTAGGCTTGCTGTGAAGATGATTTTATGCTGGATATTCACTAAACAGAAGTCTGTAACTGTTCAATTTCTGCTCCAAGTGAATGTGAGAACAGATGTCTTGTGGCTTAGAGAGTGATATGGTTCTTTGTCAGCTTCTGCTAATCTGACCCAAATGTATCTACAGTTGAAAAAATTAGCAGAAAGTCCAAATGCCAAAAATTCAATAACTAAACATGCAAATGATTAGCAGGCTTGTGTGTTTGTGTGGGCGTGTGAGCACGGGTGTGCATGTGCATGCTCACAGCAAGTCCACACCCACACGCTGCTATTAATCACGCTGTTTGTGTACGGGTATTCCTGGCTCATAAGGATGCATGCAGAGAGCAAATTTATGGTTTTGGTATGAGTCTGAATGCATCATATACCACTTTTTTTTTTAATAGTGTGTCTTAACAGAGGAGACCCTTGTCAATCACACAATATATTATCCCTATTCATTTATACTGTTTCATAGGCTGTTAAGTAGAAGCTGCTAAAGATGTAAACTGTGAGCTTACGGTGATTACCTGAAGGCATTTATACTAGAAATTCTGATTTTTGCCATCAATTTAGTCAAAAATCATATATACATCAGCATCCACTCTGTGAAATTCTTTTGGAGCAGACCAAAGAAATTAGAAGCTCTACAATAAAGGAATACCAAGCAAATTCAGCTATTACCTAAGTAGGTCAAATGAAGAGAGGAAATCTTAAAGCATGGCTAAAGGAAGGACTCTTTCCAATTTTTAAGCCTCTTTTAACTTAAGGTTCCCAGTTCTATGGCTACAGTTTTCAAGTGAAGTGGCTCTTTATATGGTCATTTGACTAATAGAAGTCTAGCTGAGAGAATGAGGGAGACTCAAGGAAGCTTCCACTAGTTGGTGGAGATTGCATCATTGCAAGGCTAACCTCAGGCGTTAGTAAGAAATGAATTAAACTAATGCTGAGACTACCGAATTAACTGAGGAACAGCCTTCACAGTGAGAACTGGTACACAGCCTGCCTTGGGAGAATTGCATTCTTACCTGGACTACCATTAAAATGCAGTTACAGTCAAAATGTAGACTTGTTGAAATGCTTAGGAAGATCTCTGTTAAGAATTCCTCTTTGATAACAGCATTAAATCTCATTATCTATGAAATCCACAGATAATAAGTATGCAAAAGTTTGAAGAATTAGGATGATTGTAACACAAGGAACTTACAGATGCAGTCAGAGTGAAAAATATACTAAACTTCTCGCCAAACCAATGAAACATTTTGTAAAACATTTATAAAAGACTAGGTTCAGTGATTTCAGTGGAATATATTGGAATTAGTAAAGTTCCTGGTTTCTATCCACTGTCAAAGAGAAAAGAATCAGGCTTTGTATATGAACTATACTTATATCTATATAAAATGAATATAAATATTTAATAAATAAATATAATTTTTTTAATATATATATATAAGTTTATATATCAGACTCATATGGATGTGATGCATGCACACAAATACATATACATTTGAATATAACAATATATTGCACATGTGTGTATACATCTACTTCCACATGCCTGTATAATAGCTGCCAAATAAGGAGAACTAGTAACTGCTCATATTAGTATATCAATGTGGATACAAAATAATGATGAAGCACCTAAAGTAGTGAAGAATCTATTTCTTTACAGCAGCTTCACTCAACAGTTATAAGAAGAAACATACAATATTGAACTGCCTGGAAATAATCTCAACCTCTGTTGCTCCCCAAATGCCATGATAACATTTGGAAACCGACTGTGAAGCATACACAAGATCTGGCATTATTTCTCATTTTGGCTGCCCAATATTTCCAAGAAGCAAGCTTCAGACTCATGTACCTGGATGACACTAAACCCAGTAAAATAAAAATAAAAAGAAAGTGCTTGAATGGCTCTAACAACATATTTCTGAAGATGTAAAATTTGAGTTCTGCTGTCTAGTTTCTAGGACATTTGAAATACAGTATCCAAAATCCTGTTTCTAGACTGTTATTTTAAAATTTGTCAACATATTAAAATGCTTTTTCACTTAGATATTTAAGAATATTATTAATTTGCAGAAAAGAAGGCTTTCAGCTTTAATGTGTTTCACAGAACATTTAGAGTGGAATGAAGGTGGCAAAAATCTTGCCAAAGGCTGAGTGAATGGATAAAGTGTTAGGAGGTGAGGTGTGCTTTCGGAAGACATTAGACAGTATGATTTCAAATTTAGGACAGGACATGCCCCCCTTTACAAGCCAAAGTGTTAAAGCATATGGGCATGATGTGATGGACGAACTTCATCCTTAATGTGTTTTCCAGGTAAGATATTGAAAAGGTAAAATGAATGGGAAAGGGCAGATGCTCAACATGGACTTCTTCTATTAAGCCTCGATAACTGTCTCTAATGTATACACACTTCACTTCTTAAAATCACAGAATCACAGAATGGTTGAGGTTGGAAGGGACCTCTAGGGATCATCTAGTTCAACCCCCCTGCCCCAGCAGGGACACCCAGAGCAGGGCACAGGGTGGCATCCAGGTTGGTTTGGAAGATCTCCAGAGAAGGAGACTCCACAGCCTCTCTGGCCATCCTGTTTCAGTGATCCTTCCCCGTAAAGAAGTTCTTCCTCATATGGATACTATCCCATCTCTATGATAGCAAATGAGCACATGTTCTGATTTATATACAGGTTTCAGTCTTCTCAGGTATGCGGCTTAAACATTAGGTCACAAGTCAAAAAAAGCTGCCCATTCTTCTATACCAACAATATTTACTGAGAGTTGATGGAGTTACATGCTTTTCAACCCTGACATAAGAAGGAAAACAGGCAAAATATAGAGGAATGTGCTCAAATCCATATGCTGGATTTGAAAATTCATAGGACTGGTGAGAATAGAGCAAAGCCAAAATCTAGATGTGAGTTTTGCAAGTGGTACAAATCCCAGTTCAAATCAAAGTCCAAACTTTGGATATTCAAATTCCACTTCCAAATCTGCAGCTGTGCCTCAAGTATAACTTGATTCTGAGGTGAGTAACAACATCATGATAGCAAGTGAGTCTGTTTAAACTTCCTGTATGTTGTTTTTATGTCCAGCTGTTCTAGGTACCTGCCTTTCAGACAGCATTTGTATCTGGCTGTTTCTTGAAAACCACTCTGGCTGGCCATTGCATTTGCTGTTTTCCCTCTAGCCGGCAGGGAATGCTGGTGTATGGAAGTAACTCTCATTCTCTTTAACATATGCAGACATAGTTCTCCATCAGTTAGGAAATCATATAAAATATTCCCTGCACAATGTGAGATGTATTTGTTTTTGGAACAGTGGTGTTTGGAGAAAATGCCAAACTGGTTTTCAAGTGCAGCGTATTTTTACCCTAGTCTACCCTGCTTTGCTAGGCTTTTTAGCAATCTTAAAGTAGGATGTCCTATTTCACAGCAATTGCTACAATTGCTTCAGTCAAGAAGCATCATTGCATTGAAGTTGTAGAAAATCTTGTAGAAGGTGATACATAAGTCTTTAACTTGCCAGCCTCTATTCTGAAACAGATAAATGGTCCAAAGATTTCTCAGAGTTTGATAAGATATGACAAAGTAAAGGTTTTTGTGTTCTATGATTATTTTACCTTGTCAGACCCAGTAGGGACAATGTACAGATCCACTTTAAGACATTCAGTAGTCTCAACAGAGAGAGCTCCTTTGGCAGGCATCCCCAATTTTTCAGTAATATTATTTTTTTTCTAGGTGAAACAGCTAAAGCCATATTTCTAAAACTTGTATTCATTCTTTGTGAATGAGAAGATATCTGGGAGCACATCCTCCAAAGCAACTGAGCTCCAAGAGAATTTTTCATAGTGATATTCTCTCCTTAGCACTCAACACCTACAGTGCCCAAGAACAAGTTGCTCTCACTTAATGTGCCCCTCAAAGGTACCAACTGGAAATGCCTGATAAAGGAGAAAGAAGGCAGATAGATGCATTTTGGGGCTGCCCTTGCAAACTGTCTGGGAGAGAAAGGAGGCAGGGCTCTTATTAGAAGCAAGTGCAGCTGCAGCAAACACAGCAGTTTTATCTGACTTTCATTCTCAGACTATAAATCTGCTGATCTTGAGGAACATCCTCATTCTGTGACAACCATTCACAAGCTTCTGGCAAGCGCTGGCATAGGGATCGCTGCCAGTATCTACAACAGCAAGGACTGTAGTTGGAGAGCTTGGAAAGGAGTGCAGTGTGGCAGTTTCTCTCCTCTCCTCTCCTCTCCTCTCCTCTCCTCTCCTCTCCTCTCCTCTCCTCTCCTCTCCT
>JAWLRI010000879.1:241182-258308 GCA_034781795.1 Crypturellus tataupa
CGCGCCTCTCCGCGCCTCGCCTCTCCTCGCCTCGCCTCGCCTCTCCTCTCCTCCCCTCGCCTCTCCTCTCCTCCTTTCTTCTCTCTTTTTTTTTTTTTTTGTCTCTGCCTCAGCTATGGCACCTCCAAATGCTGAAGGAGAAGTCAACCAGAAGACGGCCAAGATCTTAAACCCTGTGCAAGAGAGAGAATGCCCCACGACAGGGGATGCGGTTGCTGCATGAGGCCATGTAACATCAGAGGCCATGCATTGCAGGCTGTCAGGAAGGAGATGCCACAGCAGAAAGGGAAAAGAGCATCTCCTGACATGCCTGAGCCTGGGCTCCCACCATGTGTCAGGTATGCCTGCTGTAACATCATGAGAACACTGTGTATTTCCCTATGTATTGCATAGATGAAGAGTATACTGCCCCTCCTCTTCCCTTTGGGTCTGTCATTGCTTGTGATGAAGATGGATGATCCACACATCAATTGCTATGGTTTAAGCATCTAGAAAACCTCCAAGTTAAACTCAGCTGTACCTGTGAATCTTTGACCTACCCAGGTCTGAGCAGTTGGTGGATGTTACTCCTAAGGGTAACATCTCCGCTCGGTATGTTGAATAACTTTGCATTGTATATTTTGCGAACATCTGGGCCTTCTTCTGAAGCATTGGCACTGACAACTCGATATGCTCCAAATATGCAGTGGAATGAAATGTCATGAAAATGTCTCTCCAATGCCACACACAAGTTTAGAACACACAGGAACATTTTATTTGGAGGCTGAGTGATTGGGGGTTGCTGTAGCTGTAGAGGAAGACTATAGAGAATGAAGAAAGAGAAGACTAAAGAAAACAGAACCATGCTGGACAAGCAACCTTCTCCGAATATCTCCATGATACTAGAAATTTTAATTCATGTCCAAATAGCCATAACAACTATAACTTAAGCAGGTTCACTAGCAACTAAGCAGATGGATTTACACCTTGTTGTTGATTTCAGGGTTGACTCTACCTTTGCTTGATACTGTTCATATTATCTCAGAAGAATCCAAAAGGTTTTAAAAGATCCATTTGTGACAAGATGGAGCCGTTTATCAGCCTCACAACACAGGACAACATGCTGTCCTGATGCAGTGTCTCTGCATCTGTTTCTCTCAGAGCCTTCATCTTGCCACCCATAGCCTTCCTGTGACTTTCAGAGCACCATTCCTACTATAGCTATGGGGGGATAGATTTTCCTACCTGCAGCTTACCTTTCTCACTTGCCACAGAGAGGCAGCTAATAAGAGCAGATCTGTAAGTATCAGGTATGAGGACTTCACACAGAGAAGAATGCAGGATTCTCCACCTGCTTCTGAACCAAATGAAGGATGAGTTTCACTCTAAATAGCTCAAACTACAAGCAATGGACAAAAACCGTAGCATTTGCTGCTGCATTTTTTTAGTTGTAAACACTGATCATTTGTCTTGGTGGAGGTAGGTTGGCAGAGATAAGGTTAAAGAGTAGTTCCTACTGAACTATGGTCTTACTTTTTCTGTTAGAATAGAGTGGAAAGCAGTGTTATTTTAAGTGACCTGGCTTATCAGGAAAATGCACTTTGCAACTGTAGTATTTCATAAATCAGAATACAGTGACTTTAAAAATGTTTCTTAGGAAATACTTTTTTGCTTCCAAGCCAATATTTGGTGACTCTAAAAACTGTGATAGCAATTTTATGAAGAGTAATTTGGTCCAAGAACCTTTAAGAGCATGAGCACATGTAGCAGATGGCTTTTAGCAGTAGTTCATCCATTTACCATGTGTGCAGGTTCTGCACAAGTTGTCATTCACAAATCCGGCACAGAGACATGGCCATTAACTGGTCTACTTGGTCTGCTCCTCTGCTCTTTCATGCCCTCACTAAATAGATGGCATTTTTCCATGTCTGCAGGAACAACTCCTCTCCAAGATCACAAATCTTCCCAGTACATCCAAAACTTTGTGGTTGCTTTTCACCTCCATGCTTCCTAGTGCTCCAAAGTGTGCCCTCTTCAACAGTTGAGCACTGCTGGCCCTCCATGTCTGTCTCTCCAGAGGGAGCACCTGAAAAATGCAGTATCTCTTAGACCAGGTGACCAGCACACATCCATTAGGACTATGACTGCCTGCTTTGTGAATAGCTTCTAACAGTGTCTCTCCCTGTAATTTTTTTCTCTTTTCTTCTTTTCTCTTTATTTACTTTCCAGGAATTGTCTGAAGTGCTTCCAGACCAAGTTTACCCAGCTTCAGTTCTGATCTGACTTTTTTTTTCTTTTTTTTTTTCCCATAGGCAGCCTCATTTGAACCTTTTGGCAGTTTAGCGATTAAGTCTGCTGACTCGCAGCATCCCTGGGGAGATGCTTTAGTTAGTCTGTGTCTGTGTGTCTCTTCAAAGAGCTTCAGCTCTGAGCTGTAGCACACTAGCAGCTTACTCTGCTTTAAATACATAACTGAATAAACTCAATCTCAGCAAAGGAGAGCTGATAGGGCAGTTCAGCCAACAGAATGATAAATGAAGGGCTAGATTTGTGAGAGGGATGGGGTATGGGAAAAAAAAACAGCAGAATCCAAAAATATAGCACAGGAAGTCACCAGAGGTGAAGAATGCAATCTGAAAGGTATTGATATTTTCTGAATTTTCTAATGAAACGGAGAAACTAATTTTATTTCTTTGGGGTTTGCTTGAAACATGTCATTTTGCATTAGAAATGTTTATCTCTTTAAAGTCTTCCTTCCTTTTTCTTTTAAAGAAAAAGTCCTTTTAAAGAAAAAAAGCAATTTTGGAGTAAAATAAAGTTTAATTCCAGGAGTGATGAAACAAAATATTTTAGCTTCCATAAGCAAGACATTTCCATTTTAAAAAATGTTTTTTTCTTGATGTTTTTTAAAACCTTTCCCTCATTTCTCCTGATGGGCAAGATTTCTAACTTTGACTGGTTTCATAAACCATTTCTGTCTTTCCAAAACTCTGGTTTTAGAGTTACCGTGTGTCAAAACCAGAGACTACATAATGCCAACAGACCTTGTTTAGAAGAGCAATCTCATGGTTAAGACATTATACTGGGATTCAGGACGTCCACATATGGCTTCTTATCAGTGGGAGAGACCTTGGGATTTTTTTCTCACAATATATTCTTACCCTTGCTTCCAACTATTGCATAAGGGGACTTTTTTTACAATACAGAGTGATGGAGGCACGGACACATTTTTGTTAGGTACTGCAGGGTTAAACTTTAAGACTGGACCTCTTGCTTGGTTTATTCCTAAATCCTGAAACTTTCATCTGGGCTCTTTTCTGAGGAGAGTGGGAGACAGAGATACAGATACTCTAGAGAATGACCAAGTCAATAGACTTTACTGGTGACCATGTTATTACATTCTGCACTCAGGTTAGGGTAAGATAGCAGAAACCTGGGGATGTCGTGTGTTGATGTAACTTCCCTCCTCACTTATTCTCTCAGCAGTGCTATACTACATTCAACACTCAAAACTGTGCAAATGGATCACCCAAATAACTTGGTGTGTTCTGGTAACACAGCATCACAAACCAGTTATAATTAGTCTCTGATCAGCTCATTGTAATTACCTGCTGCATAACAAACTAGCAGTCCAGAATACTAATTAAGATGAGAGAAAGAAAAAGACCCCAGAGATATTACATAATGTTTTGGGGAAATAAAGCCAAGCTGGAGCTAAGGAAAAGTCAAAACACCGGAGCTAAATTTCTGTAAGCCTATTTACATGCAGATTTGGTTAGAAAAGTTCAGGCAACCTTCATTCTCTCCAAATTCTCCTTCTTCCCCTGAGATACCGTTTTCTTAGGTCATGCCACAGCATAAATCATTAGGCCACAGAAACAATTACTAATATCAGCCTGGGACTGCAGTGGTCTTCTTGCAGACTCAAAATTAAAGATGGGGGCTGCTCCAGAGAAAGGAGCTATCACTGTTAATCTACAGGTAGGGAAGGCAAGGAAAGTGTTAGAGAGACATTTGTTCAGGGTCACAGTAATCATAGGGGAAAGACTATCACAAGATGCTAACATGAATTTTATTTCTTTCCTGTCCTTATAGTTTAGGGGTGGTGGTGATATTGCACACTAAGGAAATTAGTGATATATGCTCTTAAGAGCAGGAGCTATTCTGTTTGCTCACATTGCAATTAGAGATGCAACTTGACGTGTATGCATGTGACCATACTACACTAAAGCTGCCTCACTCAGCCCTGTGAGCATGGTGGTAACAGCACAAAATTCAATATGCACTGTCTGCAATGGCAGGAGGCACTGGGGCTTGAGCAGGCTCCCAAATTTAGCTTGAAGTTAGCTCAGAGGCTGCAAGTGAATCTCTAGGTTACAACACAGACATCGTGGATGCACTTTACTGACTCTCTGTGTTGCTGAAGCATTGTACACATATGTTGTAATGCACACATGGCTTACATTATAATAGATTACATGAACTCACAGACCAATGTGACAGCCTGACTTTCACAATAATATTGGGCCTTCTTTGCATTTCCTGAGAATTAAAAATTAAAGGGTGTAAAGAGATTAATATGGGTGAGCTCTGAACAACTTCATTTTTTACAGCTGACAAAATGTATGCTGTCTTTATGCAAAACTCCCTTCTTGATTCAGTTATACTCAGTTATGAATTGTGTTCTTTGTTAAGATCTTTTAATGATTTTTTTTTCAATGATAATAGCCAGGAGGCCCAAAGCTCCCATCTTTCCAAGTAAAATGGTGTCTTTCTTAAAGTAAGGACAAGACCCTGAGTATTCTGCACCTCATGGAAATGCTGCAACCAAGTTCTCTGTGTCTCTAAGAGGAATGGGAACCAACCCGAGAGGGGATATTCAGAGAGGCCAATGAAAAATTCCAGCAAAAGAAGACATTTGCAGGAAACCAGTATTTTGTCAAGCAAAGCATTTTCTGATGAAAAAAATGTTACTAGCTCTGATCTTCCTACTGCCCAGTCCTGAAGTCCTTTGGCTTGTGGTAATGGGAGGCAGGTGACATGCAGTGAATTCCCTCTTATGCTCTGTCTGCAACCCCAACTTAGGGCCTGATTATTACAGAGGTGCACATCCTTCTCCAGAGCAGAAGGGAGGGATTTTTCAGCAGAGAAGCACATTTCCCCATCATTCCTGTGCTTTCTACAGATTGACAGTGTTTTATTAATAGCAAGGTAACAGCACTGCCCACACAAAAGGCTGCCTAAGCTTCTGTATTGACAGAGAGAAACTTAAAATGCAAATGTATAAGTTCCTATAAAGAAAAGATCCTTGGAGTATGCTTTCTCTGTGTATACACAGGACTGCTAAGGTTCTGGAGAAGTGAGTTCATGGTGTACATACCTTCATGAACAGTCACTACAAAAATGTCACTCCCAAGGGACTCTCCTAGGTCAGAGTGCACACACATGTTATCTTTACTGACATTGCCTATGTTTCACCAGTTCTGCAAATAAGCAGACGAATTCAGCTTTTAGGTTGTTAACTTTTCTCAAGCTGTCAATTCTCACTTCAAATTCTTAGAAACTCCTCTTTCATAAAATAAGTGCAATAAAAGAAGCATCCTTACTCTACTAGAGGAGTGGACCACACTTTTTATTTTTTTTTGTAAAGTGAAGTTTTTAAGTCCAAACATACTTCAGAGCAAAGAGTAAAGAAAAACTGAATGCTGAGGATTCAGTGAACAATAAAAATAAAGTTAGGCTTGCTTTGGAAAAGGGAGGTGCAAGCCTAAGGGTTGTTTGTGCATTAACTTGTCATAGTGGCTTTACAAGTGTGTACCTGCCTGTTTATTCATGGATGCAGCCAGAACTGTGTGTTTTCTACAGCACACTCAGGACTGCAGGTAGGAAACATAACTCACAGATAACTAGCATTGTGTTGGGAGAAAACACCCATCAAAAAACTGTGGGAACTTTGGTGTTTTTATAAAACATGTCTTAATGGGGAAAGACATTTAGAACACAGAGCCATCCTACTAGACACAGTATTTAACATTTCTCCTAGTTCCATTAACACTAATTCTTACAGGAGGAAAAACTGGCAAAGTTCATTTGGTTTTAATTAGAGGAGTGAAGTAATAGATGACTAGGACTTGCAAATCAGTCAAGTTGTTTTGAGAAGTCTTCAAAGTAGTTTACAAGATCTTTTCTTCTTATGGTTTTGTTCTCTTAAGAAAAAAAAAGTATGCTGTCTAGCTTAAATGAGGCTTGTGGTAAGCATTAGAGATGAAAGAGCAACTTTAAGTGCATTAGAAATAATAATTTTATTATCGTTATAATTTTTTTTCCTATCTCCTTTTTTTCAGGTTTTATATCTTCGCTGCGCATCACCACAATATGGTCTTCTCAAATGCCAGCCTATTGAACTGACAAGGAGGTTAAGCTGTCACCCACTTTACCTATTTTTCTTATTGTATATTTTTCTGTATTGTGCGAGTTGCAATTAGAAAGAGTGAGAAAGGAGTCAGGAGTGTCCATTTTGCTACTTAGAATCTATACATCTGAGAAGAAAAAAAAAAGAGGAGAAGAAATCTGGCTTCGTTGAAATAGTCACAAAGAAGGCCATAAAGTGATTTTACTAGAGTTCAAGTCTTGGTCAATTAGATTCATGTTTGCATATATATCACTGAACAGCCAGGGTCCTGCAGCAGGTGTTCAGTGGGGCAATGCTCAGTGTCACAACGGCACCTGTGCCAATAAAGTGATCCCCAACCATCTGAGAAGTCCTGAGAAACACTGGGAATTTTAGTGCCGCAGAGACACAACAGATGTGTTCCTTGTCTGGCCCTACTGCGCAGTCAGGGGTTGCCTTGTGCTGGCTCCAGGGGAGAATTGTCTGGGCAGCGTTAATGGCAGGCTGGCTCTATCCCCTTTTTGCAAATAGCCAGATTTGGTTGCAGCTGGCTGGTGAAAGGATGTATAGCTGAGCACCTGGGGACAAAATATGCATAACTGCAGCATGCCAGAGCTGAACCATCTATTGTGGAAACCACACACGTGCCTGTGTATGAGCACCCACGAAACTGTTAAAAGATGCAGCCATCAATCAGGGATGGGGGAAAGAGAGATTCACCAAAACCCAATTTTCTGTTTTTACTCAAGTGCTCCCCAAAATGTCTCTGGGCATTTCTTAGAGTTTCTTGATATATCAATGTAATATATCACTAATCAAATGCATTAAGAATTGTCTATTGAGGACATTCCTGACAAGAGCTGGCGGAATTGTATTTGGTTTTTGTATTATCCATGTGATTCACAAGAGCAGTTAATTCATATGATAAGCCATATGGGCTATAGCACAGACACAGAAAATACCTCAGGAAACTGCATCTTTGTGAATCAATTTCAGTATTATACTCTGAACATGCAAAGTAACATATACTTATTACTAACTACAGTAAATTAATGTTGTGCAGGCATTTAAGGCAAGATATGCTGTGGAGATGCTTTTGTTCATGAACCATTTAGTTCTGTATAGATCATTCTTATCCTACATTACACCAGCTTTAGCTGGTGACCTTTGGCAATTTTGAAATACTGAATAAATTATTGTAATCTGCTTTCTTGCATGGGGAATGACTACTTTATTAAAATTTATTTGGGACTGTTCTGAGAAAAAAAAATCTGGAAATCCCAATAGGATATTTCAGGTCAGGAAGAATGTAGAAGGGGAAGTTCTTGAATTAAAAAAGTTGGATAGCAAGGGGTGCATGCTGAAATTTTTATTTCGGCATATTTGTGTTCCCCTCAATATGTGGTCCAAACTCTCTGGATAAGGACTTCAAATTTAGGGACTTTTAATTGTAGGCACAGGCTGGAAATCAGAACCTTCATCTGTGTAACCATATGTACACTGCAAAATATTTGCACATTTCTCTGACTGCTCTGTAAGCATACCAGGTTGTTTTCACCACTTCCAAAGAGCCCATAACAAAAAAGCACAGTCAGAAAAGGTTACCACCCCCAGAACAATTTATTCTGTCAGCCCTTGTTCCTTGGATTCCTTAGAAATAACCAGGGCAATAGATTGTTGGCCTGTCAACATGTCATGGGTATTGTGATGTCATATTGGATGTATGACCAAAAAATGCCTGTTATATAGAAAGTTAGGAGCCTTTGGGTCCCTAAAAACCAGAGGTAAGCAATGGGATAGATGGATTCTCTTGGTGACATCATACAGACGATGGATATCAACAGTACAGCTTGGGTCTTTGTTTTTGTGCTCTAACTTCAGTCTCTAAAATAAGTTGAAGGGACTAGCTAAATGCTTCATGACAGAGTCAAGAGCACAGCTATAACTTTTTCTGCTGGGAAATTAACTTCAGGACTCATAATTTTTAAGTTACTCTGAAAACAAAAATTGCTCTTGAAGACCTGTTTCAAATTTGCTTGTAATTTTTCAGTAGAAAATGTCCATGAAGCTGTTTTTTCACAGTGAACACAAGGTGCTAGCTTTTCCCTTGTCTGGAGCTTCTGTTTATGATACTCTCTGTATGTCTTAGTAGTGGGAATCAGCATGTTTCAGCAAGAATTTCTGGCTTCTGAGAAGCTGGCATTTCTGACACCCTTCTTTCTTTATTCCCCAAATTGGTAACACATAAGTAAGATCAGTACTCAACCAATGTGCCCCTACACTGATAGGAAGAAAACTTACACGGAGATCCTACAGCAGTTTATGGAGCTCTTAATAGGGTGTTGAGTTTTTTATGTTTACTGGGAAATGGACTGAAGCCACCACAGTCATTTCACACATCCTCCAATCAGTAAAATCTTTCAGTCATCCAAGGCTTGTTTTAAACTGGCAGCCTATATGTAAAAGCTGCTATATTCCTTCATCACTCAGCCCTTCTCTCCTCAGTTTTTATAGTCAGCAGGTGTGGGTCGGCAAGATTATGGCCTATTTCATTTGTTTCTCCTGATTTATTGCACAGTGCCAGTTAGGCAGGCTTCGTAAAGTTGGAGGCCAGGAGGTACAACTAGATCATCAGGTCATTAAGTTTCATCCAAACACCAGTATTTTAAGCCCAAAAACATAAGTGAGACTATGGTACTTTAGGTACATGGAGAATCAAACCACGTGTCACATGCAGAGAGCAAGAGAGATGAAAAGTCACCAGCGTTCAAGAGTGCTGCAGTCTTCAGGAAGATATGAGTGGAGGAAGGTCCAGCTGATACAAGCAAACAAACACAGCCCTGTCCTGTAGAAAGAGAAGAAAGTCCCCAGAACCAAAACAGCACAGCAAGGAAATCAAGAGAGTGAGCAAAAGAGCAGCCGCCTACCAAACTGACGTGGGGAAAAAGTCCTATCTTAACATTATATCTGTGATTAGTGAGGCTCTGGATAAGAAAAGAAGAAAGAGTCTCCAGGGATATTGGAAGTAAAATACTCTGTACCATATCAAGATCTTCTCCTTCTCCCTTCAAGTCTGGAAAAAAGATAAAACAAAAAATAAAGGCAAAAGACTGCCTTATACAGTTAATGTTATATGGCTAACTGCTTTTTATAAGGGTTTATAGAGGTAGACAGAGACACTGGGCATGTGACACTGAGGCATGATGAGTGCAATGTCATTGCAAGATGAGAAATCAAACCAAAGGGAAAGCAAATCCTCAGAGCAAGCAGCCCATGACATTTAGGCTGCTCTCCTGAGCCATGACTCTTCTGACTGAAAACAACTGAATAACAAAGAGCATGTATAGAATTAATTTACTGTCAGACCAGGGGCAAAAATAATAGTGTTTTCTTTGTTGTTGTTTATACTCCACTAGGGAAAAAACATCACTCATTGTGACTGGACAAGACAGCTGCAGAAAAATGGACCTGTAGTTTCAGGAGCCTTCCGGACACATGACAGCTTTAGGATTTTAAATTTTATATCTATATCCTTTGTTTAACACAGCGAATCAAAAAATAAAATTTAATTTCTCACTGAGGTTGTTTTTATGGCTGCTATTGTTATTGCTAATGTTCATTTCCATTGTGTCTAAGCAGAGACAAGGACTCTCTTGCACCATGCCACGTATGAAAATGGAAAAGCTAACCCAAGGTTTGTGACAAATTCAGAATAGTACGAGACAAGCAATGTAAGCAAATATAAAAATTAAAACAATATTTAATTATCTTCATCATCTTATTCCTTTTCATTATGTAAAAAAAAAAATAGAAAACATACACAGCATGTTTTCCCTATAATAGGTGAAAAAATTTTGGTCAAAATTCTCAATAATCAACCATCCTGACAGTTATTTTCTTCCCTTTTTCCATATTAAAAGGCCAAGTGCACAATGGCATTGTCTGTTGCTGCTATACAGCTTTGTGTGACTTCTCTTTTGCAGCTAAACCTACTGATTTTAATGGAATTTTGCAAACAAGTAAAATCATATACATACTTAGGTATTTACAAATCCAGCTTTGTATTTGCAGAGAATGAGCAGGAGAGTCTGTCTCACCTTTCCATTTGCCTTATGCTTGCTGGACAAGGAGCAAGTCAGTAGAGCTGGTGGACTTTCTGAAACTAAGGTGTTTACTGGAATTAAGCAATAAATTGTTTGTCAGCTTGCTTTCATTCCCTTTTTTTTGGTCTAACGAAGTAATATTTTGGTGACATTTTAAGTAGCAGTTTTGAGCCAACTTTATGTGGAAAGAGATTTCTTCCAGTCTACTGGAAGTCCCTTGCCGTATTGCCAGAGAAAATACAAGACTGTTTCAGACATACAGCCCCTAAATGGCTGAATTACGTTTTTTTTTTTTCCTGGAGAGAGGTGAGTTTAGGGAAGGATGTGCTAGTGAGCAGCATCAAAGAAACCCATGGATCATCTTATCTGTTACACCTGACTGATATATTAAGTCATTTTTCATCCAATACTTCCAGATTTCCCCTTCCAGTTGTTTTCTGGATAAAGAAGATACAGAGAACAAAAATTTTTTCCTGCCAATGTCTACCTAGATTCTTCCTCTGACTGCACTCACTTCAGGGAATATATGCTTGCTTTTCTGAACACCACCTTCAACTACCACTTCCATAGTGAATAGATATAAAGGAAAAAAGCCTTTAAAAAGAAGACAATTCAGAAATCCAGAATATACTGGTATAAGCTGAATATTTTACAAGATTTTGGATGCAAATATAAACACAGGTTTCCTTGTGTCGCTTACACATCCAATATTATTCATACATATCATTTTGCACTAGACTCTGAGCTCTCTCCACAAGCAAGCACATCAAGGGAAAGTTTTAAGAGAACAGTAGGGAGAAACTGGAAGGGAAAAACAAGAAAATACTGAAGGCTGTTTTTAAAAGAATAGAAAGAGACAGACACAAAGTGCTGGAAAAAGTGTCGAGAAGGAAAAAGTGTAGAAGTGGAAAGGAAAGAGGAAATACAGCAAAAAATTTACAAGTCAGAGACCAGCTAGCCAGTGAAGCTCCACTGAATCAGTGAAGCTGAACTGATTTCAAAGGAGTATCAGTTCCAGCTAGTTAAAATGAAGAAACAGAAAAGGGAGTTTTATAAAGCAGCTTCAACTTTTGAATTAAATGTGGTTTAGATGACTTCTGTAAAAAAATCAGTAAGAACCAAGTTGTCATGTAGACACTTCGGGTTGTTCTTGAGGATGTCCATATGTGAAGTGTGTGTTTCTAGAAGTGTACCAAGGAATATCTGCAGGCAAAGTGGGATTTCCCTTTTCCATCTTCTCATTCAACACCAATCACCCAAACCATGATGTTTGAATTGTCCAGAGCTTGAGTTTATCACAGCAGACAGAGATAGCAGAAAATCTTCCTTTCCTGCTAACACTTGCCGTGCCAGCTCATTAGAAAGTTTAGCAGGGCTGCTATCCCAGCTTTGGAGGATAGATCTACTGACTTTCACGGATTAAATCATAAATAAACAAAATAACCCCCCATAACTAAGCCTCATATAAAGTTGATCTTCCTTAAAAGACAAGTCAGCCCTGCTTTCATCTTGCTGTAGCAGGGTCCCCCTCCAGTTCACAGCCTTTACCCTTGCTGCCCTACAGCTGCTGTGTGGTGGCAGTCGTCCATCCATCTGGAAACGCTCCGAAGGCCAGAGGAAGCTCCGAAGGAGCAATGCGCAGCTCTCCTTTTACACAGCCTGGTGAGCTGAGCCAGGGACCAAGTTCAAGACCTGAATAATGCTCCGCTTGGCTAGTCATTTGAATGCAAAAAATTAATTAACAGATGAATAATGGAGGAGGGGCCAAATTCAGAGGAATACTGAAGTCTCTGGAAGCTTAGTAGAAAAAGTTGTAGTGCTGCTGCTGCCACAGCAGTTTAAATTTCCACTTGTTTAGGCAAAAAATTGCAAAACTTTATGGATATGTAGTCAAAACTGCTGTGCACATCATGTCATAAGCTGTCACTGTGTGCACTAGCTGAGTACAGAGGGCATGGCGTAGATTTTCACCATGACCGTGCTTACAGTTAGGTCTCCTTGCTGATGTAAGTGGCAGGTGCTTAAAATGAGGAAAATATGGACTTGCTAGGAACATTTTATTGCAACACATGGAAATGCATCCTCATATTAAACACAAAAGGCAGTTTGTAGAAAGCAGGTCTTTTCCTGGACGCTAAGTGCAAATTCTCAGGCTCCTGGAGCAGAGCCAGTACTTCTTCCAGGCAAACAGGAGACTGGTACAGCCATGCAGTATGTCTGCATGTCAGTGTCTAGCTGCCTCCTCCATTTCAGCATGTTTAGACAGCAGAAGTGCAGCTGAACTACTACATCTGCAGCAGGCTTAATCAAGGAGAACCATTCTGGCAGGTTCAGCTTCAGTTTTAGCTCTACCTAAGTATTCTTTTAACATCCAGCCCTCCACACGCAGACTAAGGTCACTGTGACATGAAGCACTGGGAGCAAAGGGAAGGGGAGATGTTGAGACACTTGTCTCAAGTGAGGGGATGTTAATGATTTCCCAAGAGAAAACAACAGCGGTTTCAAGAATAAAATCTTGGCGTTTTACTAAGGTCAATATAGATCTCTGGCCAAATTTGAGCAGTTTCCAGTGCGTACTTCTGAAGAACTTTCAAAGCATCCTTTTACCTAGATGATCTATAGGCATAGTGATTATGCATCCTTTGGCACTGGAATATGGCACAATAAATGCTGCAAACTTTCCACATTTTAGGATTAAAGAAGAGGTTTTGAAACTACCAGTGGAAAAGAACCCACATTCTTGTCCCTACGTGCATGGCCACTAAAAATAGGTCCTGACTCCTTACCTCATTCACTACTCTCAAAAGACGGGGGGCTGCGCATGTAGCCCTTGCTTGCAAAAGGTGTGCCAAGCCCGTTCATAGGAAGTTGCTTGTGAAATAAAACTTTACAGCTAAAAATAAAACTTCAGCTTTTCTCAAGTGCCTGACTTAATATTCGCTCTGTTATTCTTATTATTCTAACGATTCTTCCTGTTATTTGCATAGCTGAGCCAATGTTTCCAGGCGATTCACAAAGTTCCTCAGAAAGCTCAAGTGAGACATGAGGTATGATGAACTGCAGTTTTGATTTTTATTTACACTACAGCCTCACTTATACCCAATTTTAAAGTCTCTTCACACTCAAAGTGGCATGGACGAACTTTTTGTAACAGCATCAGAGGCTTTCTGAACAAAGCACTATATTATTGTTATTTAAAATTGTAATCTCTATTGTTAAAGTTTTGTAATTTTCCAGTAAGAACTCAGCTCTTGGTAAAAATCTACAGAAATAAAGGACATCATAATGAAGAGAAAGATTTTGGCAGATCCTTTTGATTATTTTAAATAATTTCTGTACTAAATGAAATTATAACTGAAGAGTGGTGTAGTACAATTAAAATACTTAAAGCAGTTTCTTTTTGTAGTGTATATGCAGGAATCTTATTAGCCTTTTCATACTTGCAAAAAGAATTCTATACATTATTTATTAATTATTTATTATTTTTGTTATTTAATATTCTAAAGGAAACTATATTATTTCCCTCTATAACTCACTACTTACTCATATTTCTCTCAAGTGGAGAAAAATTATCAAGTCTCTTCAACATGAAGGCAAGATATTTTTCCCTGGTAACTGTGGGTATAGTTGCAAAGTTAATCTGCACACCTTCCCTTTACCAATAAGTCTCCCACACCTAGTTCCAGTTGGCCAGTAAACCATAACTACTTCTTTTCCATTTTATTACTATTGGGAAAAAATAAGTACACAAGAAAAAAAAAGTTTATATTTAATATATATATTTGTCACAAAATAATCTCTTGACATTTGTAGTATGTTTCTACCTAAACACCGCACTAGTATTTTACCTTAAAACTTCACTATAGATTAAAAAAAAAAGGCAGATATCTGAATTTTCTCCCTTTCAGTCCAATTTTCATACATATTATTCTCTCCTGTGCTTTCTGTTCCATTCTCTATCTCTGTCTCCCCTACATAGACACATACCTCCGTCCTTCTTTTCTGACTGCTGCAAATGTACCTTCTCTTAACATGAGAATCTCTCTAAAGAAAATTCAAGACTTTGTTTTTAAACTGTTATTTTCATAGGGATATATCGAGTTCAAGAAACATGACCTCACATGTGGTGATACTTGCTTAAAGACATAGTATGAGAGATGTCTTATATTTGAAGAGAGTCATAGGCTGAACTGAGCTCACACCAGTAACACTTGCATTGTAAGGGATGACATCATCCGAAATGGGCTTTTGATGCTGGGAGCAGAGCTGATTCAGAGCTTGCTGAAATCAGTAGGAGTCTCTCCACTGACCTCAGTCCTTTAATATCATCTTTAATATCATCTACAGAAGACAATTTCAGTGCATGCCTTCCATTTAAAAAAGCTTAGAAACTCCCTGGTGCACAGCAAGGCTTTTAAGAAACCCTCATACACTCAGTGGGCATGTTGCTCTACCTGTTTACTGCATGTTCTAAGGCTGGCAAATTGTGCTTAGTGCTTATTTTCCTAAGAAATAGTAGAATAGTCATTGTACCATTTTGACAGCTGAATGCAGAGACCTCTTGAGTCAGTAAAGTATTGCTGATGTGCCAGAGGCTGAAATGACTTTTCTTCATTTTGACTTTTTATTTCTATCAAATTGCCATTCACATTTCAACAAAATTAAATATCCCTCTGTTTAGGTGCCAGCAACTGATGGGAGCAGTAAAAGAAGTTAATTAAAAGCTATTGGCTGTAATACCCAAGCAAGACTTAAGGGAAAAAAAAAAAAAAAAAAGGAAGAAAAGAAAAGAAAAGAAAAAAGAAGGAAAAAAGAAAGAAAGAAAAAGGAAAAGTCACGGTTTCCTAAGTGTCTTGAAGCTGCAACACAGAGCTACAAGTCTCATGTTCTATTCTTGAGTTGTTCCATTAGGTTGAGTCTTTTTTTCCATTTAAACAACTCTTTTGACTTTATAGCAATCTGTCTCAATTACAGCTTTTATGTCAAATGGCTCCCAATGTTGTGCTGCTTACTGTTCTAACTTTTCTTTCTCTTGCAAGAACTAGCACAGGGCCAGGTAATGCCCATCCTTACCCAGTGTGAGGAAGCTCCTCCTTCCTACGTATTCCTACTGAAAGTCAAGAGTCGAATCCTACAAGGACAGGCTGCTCCTTTTCAGGGAGCAAGGAGGCAGGATCAGGCCCAGCAGCTGACCAAAGGGCCCCCCGCCCCGGCATCTGAAATGTCAGAAGGAGGAGCTGGAGACCTGCCACGCTGCGATAGTGTTGGGAAACGTTAGAAGCACCAGTGGGGCAGACCATGAGGGAGAAACTATCTGGGGGAAAGGAAGAATAAGGCCTCGGTAGTCACTTCCCAGTCGAAGGGTCTCTGTGAGGTCTTCGAGGTCCTATCACTAGCAATGTGTAGGCAGACTGCTGCACCCTTGTGGAGCATCTCTGAAGCTGACTGTGCACAGGCAAGGCCAGGACCCAGCTCGGCCATCTCTGCAGTCCTTTGGACTAAACACTCAGGAAAGCACTATGGTGAGCAGCAAAAGTTTGCAAGAATAGGTTCAAAGAAAGAAATTTTACCAGGAACAATTTTAAACTGCATGCTTTGGGTCTAAGGGGCAATGTGACTATCAGCAGTGTCAACAGCTCTGCGCCATTGCTTGAGGCAGGAGGGCACGCAACGGAGCCTAAGTGAAAGGAGTGTTAAAGTGTAGTCTCACTGAATATAATAACTGCTATGTCTTAGTCTTTGCCAATGGGCGCATAAAAGAATTTCAAAAGCAAATTTACAGTTCAGCACGGATGTATTTCTTTCTTTGTTGTACTTCACTTTTCAGGAAATCAGCTGGACTTCTTTCTGCACCAGCACAACACTACACATTTGGGTTTTCCCCATAAGGCTCATTTTACAGAGATGGACTGGTCCTTACAGCTAGTCCAAATCTGTCTTTAACCCCATTTAGCATTACCTTTCTGAGGAGAGCTCAAGAAATTCTGAAAGCTGTGGATTTTATGTTCTTTTCAATTTTTAGGACTTTCTACAGAAATTACCATTGGCTATATATTACAGTAATCACTTCTTTGAATAGTGTTAAATTCTTATGTCAACAGCTCTCTGTGGTAAAAAATACCATAATCTATTTACATACTGAGTTTTTGATTTTGAATATTCCACCTTTAAGTGGCATAATATTTTGAAGAGACAATCCCATCTCAGGCAAATTATATAAAATCAACAAATCATCTCTGCACTTAAAACAGACTGCAAGAAGACTTCTTACTTCTTCCTCTGGGGCTTTTTTTTTGTTTGTTTAAAATAAATTTGGGGGCATTCTGGCAATGACTTTCTTAGTCTGCTGGGCTGTTTGTGCTTAAGTAATATGGACTACTTGAGAGATTTTTTAATTTAGAACTTGGCTAAGTGAAAAAGAGTAGGAACATTACAAAACAAGGACTGATTTCATTTCTAGTCTGTAATGCTCCTCTTTATACAAGATATTTAGCAAATTCTTGAGACTGTCTTCCATATGGACAAGAATCCTAGTTGCAACAGTGGAGAAAAAACACCACACATGTAAATTTTTAATAAGGAAAGGAAAGGAAAGGAAAGGAAAGGAAAGGAAAGGAAAGGAAAGGAAAGGAAAGGAAAGGAAAGGAAAGGAA
>JAWLRI010000879.1:265761-298119 GCA_034781795.1 Crypturellus tataupa
GCTCTGTCACCCTCACAGGAAAGAAGTTCTTCCTCACATGGAGATGGAACTTCCTGTGTTTCAACTTGCACCCATTATCCCTTGTGCTATCACTGGCCACCACCAAGAAGAGTTTGGCCGTATTCTCCCTAAATTCACCCCTAAGGTACTTGTACATGTTGATCAGATCTCCTCTCAGTCTTCTCTAGGCTAAACAGGCCCAGTTTGCTTAGTCTTTCCTCATACGATAGATGCTCCAGTCCCTAAATCATCTTTGTGGCTCTATGCAGGACCCTCTCTAGAAGCTCCCTCTTGCTCTGGGGAGCCCAGAACTGCGCCCAATACTCCCAAGTGCGGCCTCACCAGAGCTGAGCAGAGGCGCAGGATCCCCTTCCTCGACCTGCTGGCATCTCTTCTCCTCATGCAGGCCAGGATCCCATTGACCTTTTTGGCCACGAGGGCACATTGCTGCCTCATGGTTAACTTGTCAAACAGGTCCCAAATTCCTCTCCGTGGAGCTGCTTTTCAGCAGGTCAACCCCTAATCTGTACTGGTGTCTGGGGTTATCCCTCCCCAGGTGCAGGACCCTGCGCTTGTCCCTGTTGAACCTCATTTTTGTTAACAATTAGCTGCTTCTCAACCCAAGACTCAATGTTAAAAGGGCTTATACATTTTCTGTTTAAAGGGCAGTATGAGTACAACAAGAACACTACTAAATTTTGGGCCAAAAAGACTGTTAGAAACAAAATTATACAAAATGCAAGACTAAGCCAATGGATATATCCAAGGAGGAGAACACTACGAGCTAATCATCCATGAACTTCAGATTTTCCATTTGGGTGATAGCTAAGATCTCAAAAGCTGAGCCACTGAGCTAGCCTCTTATCTGTTATATATTTTATTCTACTCCTTACCCCATATACCACTGAAACGCTTTAGTACAACCTCTCTTTCGAGGTTACAGTTGTATTAAATTAGGACATCTGTTTTGTGTTCTGGGTAGATTTTTATTAATAATGTACTTCATTGAACTGAATTCAAATTAACAAGGTAATTGTATCTGGAAAGACAATACAGTGTATCCTCTTTCTGTTTTTCATTTAATTAATTTGAATTGTGGACAGAATCTTACATGAAAAAAAAAACTCCCTCCTTAGTTTTATTTGACTAATGAAGGCAGAGCCTTACCCTACAGAGGCATAACACACACAAAAAAGTGCTAATACAAATAGCTTTTCATGCTGTCAGGCCTCAGTGTGCTCAACAGAAAATCTCAACCGTGTAGCTCTGCGATGGAAGGGTGACTCCCCTGTCCTGCATGACAATCAGAAAACCACTGGACTTAAAATATCATAAGGGAACGTTTTATACCACAGAGTATCTTTAATCACAGTTTTTCTCTCTTTGTATTAAAAATGCAGTGAATGGTTGACTAGATAAGCAGACAGCACTGGATATCAGCACTTGATTTCAGCAAGGCTTTGACACTGTTTCCCATAACATCCTCATTGGCAAGTTGTAGAAGTCCATGAGCGGACAGTGAGGAACAATGAGAAATAGCAGTGTCTCCCAGTGGTCTCTGGATCCAGTCTTGTTCAACTTACCACTTCCGCTGGATGAAGGGACAGGGTGCTGTCTCAGCAAGTTTGCTGAAGATAAAAAACTGGGAGGAGTGGCTAATACACCAGAGGACTATGCAGTCATTCAGAGGGACCTCAGTGCTAGATCTCAAGGCTAAGGGATCTCAAGGCTGTAGAGTTGGGTAGAAGAACCTCCTGAAGTTCCATAAAGACAAATACATCGAATATTAATCCTATGCACTAGTGCAGCCTGGGGTCCGATCTGCTCAGAGCAGCTCTGCAGAGAAGGATGTTCAACTCCTGGGGGACAACAAATTGACTATGGGCCAGCAATATGTCCTTGTGGCCAAGAAGGCCAGTGGTCTCCTGGGCTACATTAGGAAGAGCATTGCCTGCTGTTTGAGGGAGGTGATCCTCCTGCTCCTGGGCAGGCTGCATCTAGAGTGCTGTGTCCAGTTCTGGGCTCCCTAGTGCAAGAGCGACAAGGAGCTATTTGAGCAAGTCCAGCAGAGGAAACTAAGATGATGAAGGCACTGAAGCATTTTTTGTATGAGGAAACGCTGAGGAAGCTAGGACTCTTCAGCCTGGAGAAGAGAAGATTTATGGAGGATCTTACAAAGGTTATAAGAATCTGAAGAGAGGCCATAAAGAGGATGGGACCACAATCTTCTCAGTGCTGCCCAGTGACAGGATGAGAGGCTGTGGAGTATCTTTCTTTAGAGGAGGTCTGGGTGGTCTGGACATAATACTGTGCAATGTGGTCCGGATGATCCTGTTTGAGCAGGGGTGGGGCTGGACTACACAATCTCCAGAAGTCTCTTCCAGCCTCAATCATTCTGTGATTCTCTATAAAATCTTTTCATCTCCTAAACCAAGTGAATATTAAAAGCAAGATCTATACTCCATAGAATTTTAAATTCTCTCTCTTGAACAGAAGGGATTCACAGTGTCCATCTTGGTCTTCCAGAGACTATGTCAGGTCTCCTACACAGATCAATCATATTGGGGATTCTTGACATTTCTGAAGTTGCAAGATAAAGGAAGAAATGATACTCAAAAGAAAAACAAAGAATATTTCTGACCTTCACTATGGGCACTACATTTAAAGGGCACATGCAATCATTAAAAGAAAAGATTTTGGGAGGTGGAGTTAGTTGCAAATTGTTCCACACTGGAAGAAAAAAAAAGATTATTCTGTTAGAAAAAGAATATTTTCTGTTTCACAGAACAGTTTGTTAAACACTTACTATGAAACATGTTTTCAGGGGTATAACTACTATAGAACTGTATTACATGCACTCGCCCATCATTTGTCTACAGCTAAACCAAATATAACTTTCCACAGCAGAAAAAGGACACATTTTTAAATCTGAATACCTAAATTAAGCACTCGTGTTTATCAACCTGTAGAAATGGCTTTATTTCCTGAAGTGTTGACTAGCCAGCAGCTTCTAATGACTTTTGAAAAGCTCAGGTCTCCTTCCCTTAGCAACTCTGATATGGAATCAAGAAGCTAACTTTAGATGCCTGGGCTGGAAAACGTTAGTGGCCTGTAAATATGATCATACAACACAGACACAGAGCAATTAAAGTTCCAAGGAAATTATAAGTATGCTAGACATGCATCTATCTACCTAGCTGTCTCATTATTCATACGCATCCATACAGTCCTGACTGACCCCTACCACAAAATTAGCACCAGGGCCATGAAATACATCTGTCTTCACTTAATTCTGGTCCATTTCTGCTAGACAAAGTTAGCTACCTAAGCAAACCTTAGATCTATATACATGCCTTGAAACTGGAAAGTAAATGATATATTATGCTATTTTGCCCAACCCTAGTTACCTCACCAAGAATTTCTCCACCCATCTTGGCACCATCATTTCAAGACAGGAAGCACAAAATTGTGACCACATAGGGTAAAGGTGGTGCCCCAACAAAGCCACAAGGACTCTAAATTTAAGCCTGCCATAAATGCTTTGAAAATGATGACACACAAAGAAGGAGAAACTATGAGGAAAGAAACACCTTAATTTTGAAAAACCACAATGGTCCACCCAGCACTTTTAGAACTTTGAGTTGAGGCATGAATTAACCACAGGCAGTGTTTTTAACCTACCAAACACAGGCATTCAATCTTTGTAGCTTGGCAGTTGCTTAAAATGGGATAGATGTGTCTTACAACATAATGTGGACTCTGGACATGTCTGTATCTGTTTTAAAAAAATCATATTTGCAACCCAGTAGGCTGGGCATTTGCTTTTACACATATCTGGGATTCCTCAAGGCACATTGGTGACCTTCATTCTGGAAGGCAAAATTCAGGACACCCAGCAGGTATCTGATTCAAAAAGCGCAGAGCACCCTTGTTTCATAAAATAGGGCTCACCACCTCATCATAAGTTGGTTCCTCCAAAATGAGCCATCTGAAATAAAGCAGTCAGTGTGAAAACTTTGGCGCAGTCTTGATTTCAAAGCTTTTGTGGGTTGGTCTTATTCTACAGAAAGGTGCTGACACAGTATGTAACTGTGACTGTAATTAAATTCATTTATTGCATCATTCATTATTCATTTGTATTCATTAGTCAATTACTGTTATTAATTAAGTGCTCTTTGGACTCTCTTTTCATTTAAATCACACTCTTCAAAGGACAAGTAAATATTGTGAGGTGTCTTCTGGAATATTACGCTATCCAGAATCAGTGCTGAGTAGAAAACTGTTTTGCAGATTAAGCTAAGCTCTTTGCTGTATTATTGAAGTGCTGACTAGTGTTTCTTTCACAGATATTTTTGGGGAGCCTTCAAGTGCTGTGGAATATGACTGTCAAGTTAAGCTGGAAATAAAAGTCCATTTTCTGGATTCTGCTTTCCTCAAATTACTCACAGTCTAATCACTGCTTTCCTTGGGAGCAGAACCACATATTTTTTTCATTTGCATACACCGAAAGACAGGTTGAAATTATAGAAATAATAGAAAACATTCAAATGGAAACTAAACTGTGAAGATGTAGTTTAGAGGCATTTGCAGATTACTGCACTGGCTCTTACAGTCAGCATGTACCAAGGACCCCGAGTAGTTTCTTTTTTTAAAATCATTAGCAACCCACTGTCTGATCCAAATCAAGTATTTAAAACATCTCACTACCTGAATTTGTTACAAACAGCAGCTCTAAGTCTGAATCCCATGTATAAGATTATTTTTTTAGTATCAGAGAAGAGCAGCTTTTGGCTCAAATGCAGCGTTGCCAGGAGCACCAGCTGCACACGTGCGTGAAACCCTTCTGGTGAGTCAGAAGATGATGAAGACTACAGCACTGCGCTGGCCATAAAAGTAAGGAAGAAATCTAGGCCTTCAGAAGACAAAACTCCATTAGCCTTCACAAGGAGACTTTTATTTAAATTACCTCTAGCACCCTCTAGCACTTTCCTCCTATGTATTCTTTAAGGCACAGCAGGGAGCAGTGACAAACTGCATCTCCTTGGAAGTCCTCCAGGGTCAAGCTGGAGATTTCATTCCAGCTCTTGCTATATCTTCAAGTTTTTTCTTCAATTGCTGTTGCCTTTTTTACCGAAATAAATAGGTCAATTTAAAGGAAATATTTTTGTGTGTGCTTGTGTACATATGCATGTGCAAACAAATGTTTTAAGGACAACAATTTCCAGAAACTGCATTTTTTATTGGCACGTGATGTTACTCCATCCACCATCTCTGACAAAAGAAGCAGGAACTCTGCAACTCCCATCCATGAAAATCTCGACATAAAAATACCTTATTTTTTTTATACATTAATGATGTGGGAAAGGGAGTGTATCACTCATTAGGCAAGAAGGTTAACAAATTCTTGTGCTTGCAGTCAGCCCACTTATGACAGCACTTATGACATCTGTCAAGCAGTAGCGGAGAACCTGATCCCAGCTCCGTGGGAGGTGGAAATAGACCTCAAAGTCAAGCACAGGTAAATCAGGAATCAAGGAGCCATTGCCAAGATGGTTTCCACAGAAAGGCAACCCACCAAAGAGCTTGGCCCTGGAGGACTTCCAAGGAAGTGCAGTTTTTCGCTGCTCCCTGCTGTGCCTTGAGGAACACAAAGGAGGAAAGTGCTAGAGGGTGCTAGAGGTAATTTAAATAGAAACAGGTGCTAGAGGGTAAATTGCCTGGACTTTAGAGGAGATTTCCATCGTGGAAATGTTCTGCATGGCTTCTCTTTGCTTGTTGCTAAACAAAGAGGGCTATACAAATAGACATACACACTCATATAAATCCTTTTCTTTTTCTTTTTTTTTTCTTTTTTTTTTTTTTCCTTCTTTACCTTCAATTATGGAAAAGTTCTCATTTCTATGACCTCAATAAAAAACCATATTCTCAGACCAAAATGCTGACTCCTCTACAATGGAAAGGGGATAGCCGAACCGTACACATCAGCCTGGAGATGGACTGTGTTTCCTCTGTGCAGTTTCTAAAGGCGGGGTATACTATTAAGAGGCTTCTCTGCAGACATAAGGGCAATAATCTGACTGGAGCCAGTCGGTCCATGACCTTAAGTGCACCATTTGAAAACCACACCTCAAGCCTTGCCCTCATTCTTACTCCACCCTCTGCCGAACAAATCACACCACTCCAGTTTCATAACTCTGGGAGTCTATTTACTCGCTCTGACTATGATGCTGTCATCTGCTTTGCAGAGAATGGAGTTAGGTGTTGTGAATAGATTTAAAAGACAAAATTATCCTTCTGGATTTTGCTTTGATATTACCTTGAGTGCCTCTCTCTTCTTTTCAAATTTCCCTTTCATAGTTTGACAGCATGTCTGAATGAGTTTGCAAGGGGTTTGTCAGTAAAGGCATTATGACTAACATATTTTCATGGGTCATAGAACAACTTATACCAATCCAGCTAATTAACTCTTTTCTGTGGTTCTTTTTTTATATGAAATATTTATTCAGTTTACTTATCTACTGGAATTTGTGAGGTGTAGACAGAGACTTACCACAAAGAGACGTATTATGAAAACCACGCACCGATGATCTTTATTTGTTCACAAAAAAAAAATTCAAAATGAATTTCTCCTAAGGGATGAGAAAGGGCGAGAAAGAACACTGAAAGATGAAGATAAGGCAGACAGAAAGAGACAATGAAATTTTGTCCGATGTATGGATCTGGCACTTTACAGACACCACCATGTGAGGTCTACTTTCAGGCTCTTGGTTACATTACTGTCATTTTAGTTTGACTCCAGGCCATACCCTGCAAGGTCCCAGAAGCCACAGTCTGCCTGAGGAGATACTTTCTTCAATGAAGTAAAGTCCCCATCAGCCCTTCCAGGCCTGGGTAAGTGCTGGAGTTGTGCTGTGCTCTGCAACCACCTCTGTGGTTGTTGGTGAGCATGACAACATGGGTGCAGAGCTGGACAAGTCGTCACCTTCATTCCATGCTTGAGGTAGGATAAGCTGCTTTCAAGGTCTTCCTGGTACGTATTTATCAAGCTTAAAGATCTCTGCAACCTCCCCAGCTGAACTAGTCCAAGGCTTCATTTTCTCTATGACTAGAAAGTTGCATTTTATCTGCATATTACTTGCTCCTGTTTTATCTTTTCTAGCATGAAAAGGGAGAACAGATTATCATTTAACTGTCTTTGGGGAATTTATGGCATCATGTTTGTCTTTCAATCTTTTTTTTTCTCAGATTAAATGACCTCAGAATATTGAATCTGCTTTTCTAGGCCGTATCTCTAACACCTTTGATCACCCCCTCTGTTCTCCATTTTCTCCAGTATCCCAGATTACAGTCCCTATAACAACACAAGATCCCTGTTCTAAGGATTTGTGAGTACTAGAAGAAGAGGAATAATTACCTTTCTGCTCCCAAGCCTGGAGTTGGCCTGTGTTGAACGCTGCAATATTGCTGCCTTTCTGTTCATACTGTATTCCACATACCTTTCACAAGGTTTTCTTTGCAGAATTTGTGTCTTTCTTACTAGTTCTCATTCTTCATACCTACAGTAAATTACTGTATAAGTGGCATATTCTGGCGTTTGTTCATGTTGAATTTTATTCTATTTTTTTATCTCATTTCTCTAACACATCGAGATCAATTTGAATTCTCCTCTAGTCATTCAACATACTTGCAGCATTCTGTAAATTTGAGAAGTGTGCTCTCCTCCTACACCACAAAGATCATGTGAATCTTGCATACTATAAGACTTCTTTGGAGTTCCCTTTGAATAGCTCTCATTTTCAATGTAAATATCTGATAATTTCCCATCAAATATACCTATTTTTCAAGTTTCCTGGAACACCACCATAGGTGTCTCCAGGCCATATTTCCCTTGATATTCCCTTACAAACAACCTTTTGGACAGCGTCAAAAGACTGAGATCTGCTATTTCCTCACAAGGAAAAGCTGGCCTGAGTTACCGCAGGTGACTGAAAACCAGTGCTGCTGCTATCAGTCCCTTTGGATGCTGCCCTTGAAGTAGCTCAGCCAAGCCAGAAAAGCAGAGCCTTTGTTTCAACACACCGCAGAACTGTCCTGAGAAGGAACATATGAAATCAAAGCACTTTTTACCTTTATGTGGGTTTTGGATTGCAAGTGAGAGGCCGGACTTCAGCCCTAGATATACGGTGGTGTCCAGTTCCCACTGATGCTGGTGGGGGCTGTAGTTAAGTACACAGTCCTTCAGCTATCACATTTGAGATTTTGTTACAAAATTAAAGAGAATACTATTCTGAAACTATGGTACTATCTGAAATATTACAAACCTTTAACTAGTTTCAAATTTTCTTCAAGGGGTCATCTTTTACCTTTCAATACAGACAAGGCTTTTATTGGTTCCATAAAAAGCTTTTTTTTTTTTTTTTTTTGTCCCTGGCTTTTTATTTATCTCAGCAGAATTCCAACCTGCTTCTTCCAGGTGCTGCCAACACAGATTCGTAATAATTCTATCCACTCTTAAAGTGCCAGTTAATGTCATTCTAAAAAGCTGCTTGTTTTCATCTTCCTGCCATCAGGAAAACAAAAACAAAAACAAAAACAAAAACAAAAACAAACAATCACTACTCCTTTTTCAGTAGCTCATTAAATCTTATTAAAATACATGCCTGCAAAATAGGTAGATTAGGTAAATTACTCCACAAATCTTCTGTGACAGTTTCCAGCCTCCCAATTATTATTTTTTAACTTCTTTGAAAGTAGAAATCTACCAAACTGGTAGCGAACGGACACATGAGCGCCCCTCTCTTTCTCTTTTCCCCCAGGTTCTCTTAATTTGTGATTTAGAATCACAGAATCATAGAATCTTAGAAGGTCTGGAAAAGACCTTCGCAGTCATCGAGTCCAATGCCAAGGATATTCGGTTCTTCACTCCTTCCATGAGGGAGACTCCTCTGACTTTTTCCTATACTCAAATACAGCAAAATCAAGGCCCCAAGTTTGCCTGCCTTTAGACAAAGTAATTCTCTTCAGCCTAGCTAATATGTGACAAATGTTTATAGGTAATTTGACTTCTGTTCATTTTTCTTATGTATAGACAGGTATGTGCCAGCCAACAGGACATTCACAAAAGAGCAGCTTGTGTGTCTCTAGGTTATAAAAAACAAATAAGAACCATTGATTTTCAAAGCAGAAGTCCTGGTAAGAGTCACTGATTAAGTGAAAAATACAGATGGAATAAAGGACTGCCATCTGCCTTCCTGTTTTAATTTTTGTGGTCAATTCTGAGAGCCTGTATCTCTCATTTATGCACATACACGCACATGAGTCATAGCTGCAGGGTGAATGGGGTGTACATGAGCGTTATTAATTTGATAAAACAAAACACAACATGAAAAGAAAAAAAAAATCTGTTATTTTTAAAGGGACCTTTATCTTTTGTTTGAACTACAGAGTTAAAGCCAAGTAACACAGCCTTAATTAACCATGAAGGCATTGATAGCTAGTCCTTCACAAAATTGCCCACAATCAATGTTCCCTGTAGGATCTTCATAACATTCAGCAGATGTTTTCTTATTGTTTTCTACTCATGAGGAAGCTGCAGTTTAGGTGAGTGGGGAAACGGCTGCCCACAGTGCAGAAGCTACTATCTCTAATAGCATTATGACAAGTCTGTGAGGTCTGATTTTATTTCTACAGCTGTCCATACTTTGGTGTGCATAGCTGCATAGTCACTTGTTGACTATAAATAAGAGGCTGTTTTGTCATGCAGCTTGTCGTCTGCGTTGTGAAGAAGCACAGTGGCATAGAAAGGTGTACTGTGACGAATATCCTGTATAGTATGTAACAATTATGGAGAATACATTTTTGCTTTGAATGCATGAAAGTTCAGATCACAAGGAGGTTTGGGGCTGAACATAACTTTTAATGTGAATTTGATTAAATGGCAGAAATAAATATGTGCATACTTCTGTGATTTTAAACCTAGACCAAAGAAGACCTTTGACGCAACACTAAGAAATCCATCCGGCTATGCCAGTTCCCTGACCAAAGAGGAAAGAAAAGACAAAAAAAAAAAAAAAAAAAAAAAAAAAAGACAAAAAACAAACAACTGAGGACAATTCTTTGCAAGTTCCCAGTCATTATGAAATGACATTCAGTAAACTAGTAACTGAGGATGAGTAAGAAATCTGGAACTGGATGAAACACCAGGTACCTTTTGGATAATACCTGAGCTCAGCCAAAGGGAATGAACATCTCTCCGACTACAAGAGCACAAGAACCTATTATTGCTTTTCATCTTCAATTCCCTAATGCTAATAAGATTATAGTTTGAACTGTGCAGTCCTGAGTCTATGCAAGATGGCAAATGCAGCAGCTCACGTTTCAAACTAGTCTTTTTGTTGCATTTGGTGCACAAAATTCTTCCCTGGTGTCTGCTGTGGATTGGTGTAACCTAGCATGCACGATGTGAATCTGTGTTTTGTCATGCTATTTAAAACTCATATTTAATTGTATCACGTTGGTAGGATGCACACAGTTTTTTAAAACTGTCAATAGTTGCTGGTTGCTCAAACAGTAGCTGCAGAAGCCTGCTGACAATTTCATCTGGTGACAGCGGCTAGTTTTAAAGAAGATTAGTCACTGCTATTGAACATATTCATTGAGAACTCATCCTTTCTGTCTGCAGATTACAAAGATATACTAGCAGTTATGGTAACGTAAACAAATAGAGATTCTTTTAACCACCCAGTGCAGCTAAAGCCTTCTGGAGCCACTGTACCACCACCAGCATTTTCTAGTGGCAAAAAGGAATACAATTCATTTAAGAATGATTTTAGCCAAGAAAATGTGGCTTAGGAAGAGCTATATCATATGTTAACAGTGATCTCTATTCAGTTCTAATTAGCTTGCATAAAAATTTCTCCAAACATTTTTTAGCTTGTATGCAGTGGCATAACAGTCAAGGCTTAAAATTTTAATTTATGGGCTTGGGTGGGTGCCTGATTCTTCTAATGCTAAATGAATCTGTCCTCACTTGGCAATTTGCCATTGGTGATCATGGAGTTTGTGCAAGCCCCTAGGTATTTATATCTGTAAAATTGATAGTGTGTGAAATGTTTTATATTTGACAAAACATGGCTGTTTTATTTTCTTCTAGAATGACATAATTACTCCTGCAGGATATGTGGTCAGTTGAAGATTTGCAATTTTTCATATTAAAGAGTTACTATATATTATTTCTGACAACTGATGTTTTATTTTTGTGAAAGATTCAGAATCTGTTTAGTTAGTGGTTGTATGTTATTTAAGTCTCATGTTGGAAGTTCTCTAGAACAGGGGATATCTTTGTGCTGTCACATAATTAAGATAAATTTTTAAAACTCTTTAAAAAAGGGATTTGCCATATATTGTGATTTGCTGAAAATACACAGACAAGGTAAAGTGACCGAAAAGTTCGTAAGAATAAACACAAGTTTAACAACAACAAATTTTCCTAGTGTATGCTCAAAAGGAAAGGGACAACAGAAAATTCATAGACGCTAATCAAAAAATTTTTAAAAAAGGAAAAAAAAACCCTTCTGTTACCCCAACAGGTCATTTAAATATCTTTTGTTTTTTCCTTTCCACCAATCACAAAAGTGAAATTAACACTCATTTACCAAAAGCTACTTAAAAGCTACTAAAAAAAGGTAGGAAAACAAAATCAGGAAGTCAAGCATATATGAAAATAAAACCAAGCTAAAGCTCTTTGCATACAACCTAGGGGTTCAGCAGTGTTAGAAAACAAAATCTTTTGAAGGCCGCCAAAGTCAGCTATAATTAAGAAAAATGATAGTGTTGTCAACCCCTCTGTACTGCTCTGCTCTTTATGAGATTGACCACCTTAAAAAGTTCGGGCAGCTGAATTATTAGTGTTTACCCAGATCCATCCCATTGTAATAATGAGCTTGCTTGTGTCCCTTATAATGCTGTTTCCCAAATCTAACAGAGTATTCTCAGTCTGCGCATTGAAAAGTCTCCCTCTTGTAGTCTCTACAAAAAGGAAAACAATAATTTAAAAAAGATACTTTCTTGAGATGACATCTTCCTTTTAATTTTTTTTTCGTAATAGTTACCAACCCCTGCATGGTGCTAGTCTAAGCTTGTCTGTGAATAATTAGCTGGTAAAAGGGCTAGTTTGTTCCAATGTTAATGTGAAGCAATCATGAGTCTTAATACAGAAAATGCCAATTCCTACTGACTGCAGATTCTGTTATTTTTGCTGAGCTCAATCTCTGCTTAGTAAAACAGAACAGAAAATAGTAGCTAGTATCCCTCACTTTTTCTCATGTTCAGAGTGTCCGGAAAAGTCCTATGAAACAAAAGTTTAGAGCTGCCCTTTTTTTTTTTTTTAACAAATCGGAGTGCTTTCCCCTCTAATGCACAACTGAGTGATAGCAATGGATGTTTTTAACTTCTTTTGACTACATCCTCCTCCTCCTCTGTAGCTCTTGTTCTCTAGGGATCCACCATCCTTCTGACTAAAGGATGCTGAAGTTTGCTCAGAGACTAGCAGTATTTTTTGAAAGTCAATTTGAAGGATCCTTGTTGGTTGATGTGAAACTCCAGCTACAAGGGCTGACTATTAAACTCAGCATAAAACCTTAAGTCAACAGCTAGAGACACCTGGACCAAGCACTAGTTATTTCTGTCCAATCACTCTCACATTTTAAAAATGTCATGAATAAGATTTGTATTGCTTGTTGTCTTCTGTTTCAGGGAATCTGGCAGCTTATTATAGGCTTCAGAGGAATTTTTGTCTCCTTAAAACAAAATAGCACTTTTTAAAAATCTTTAGCTCTCAAAGAAAAGAAAACAGCTACAGCAAAGAATATTGCAGACCTTTAAAGAACAAAACATTAGACCTATTGATACTGGCCTGAACTTTTCACTCTAAATCTGTTGAATTCCCTGATATTATTGATTAATGCATGACTTCACATGTAGAAACATAAGAGTTCCTCTAAAGAAACTAGGCAATATTCATCACTTTAGATCACATTTTTCTATGGAATAGGTTCTTTATGGAAGGCACTATCACCACAGGTGTCCATTGAAGTTAATATCCTGAATTATTTTGGCCTCATTGCCTATCAAAACTTTCCCTCACACAGATTCATATATCTGAGTAAAGCTTTCACTTGGACTAGCACAGAGATGCTAAGAAGCATTTAGGCCAAAGGTTGTAAGTTATTTATTTGGTCTACTATGTCACTAGCAGAAGAGTGACCCCTTTCGGCTTTAAAAATATGGTGAAAAGTCAGATTACTCCCAGCAGCTTTGCGTTTTTAGAGTAAAGTTCCCAGGCCAGTGCCATTTAAAATTATGCAATTAGTTGTTGTTACAGCCTGTAGTAACTAGAAGACTGAGAAGTCTTATCAGGGATGACTAAGATTGTGAAATAGCTGTGGAAGTTGTATAAGATTTTCTCAGAGATAGTTTGATAGCTGGACCAAGGGTCAGATAGTTGATAATACACACAGAAGGGGGAACTTTCTGGCATTTATGGGCTGTTTCTGTTCTCTGATGAATAGGAAATAGAAAGCTTCAAGGCTTTTGTTGCATCAAAATTTCAATTAAGCTAATTAATTACACAATGAATGTAAAGGGTGAATGTATATAAATGGACATATTTGGCATCAGGACTTACATGAGTCCTTCAGTATGTTCACAAAAGCATATTAAGACACAAACACGTGCATACATTTGCATACATGCATATGCATGCACACACGTCAGACTCCAGCTGTTCTACTCATTTGTTTGAGGTTATATGGTCTCAGAAAATGCTACAAAATCAAATGAAAATACAGTGGAGAGATTTAGATTTTTCAGATGCTATATGTTATTATGTTTGTTTAGTGAATTAACATACTTTCCATCCCAAGTGCCTATTAGGGGGAAAATAGAATGGAAAAGAAAAGGAAAAAAAAAATTCACAGAAAAGGCAGTGATGATCAATTTGAAAGTGAGTAGTATTCAAGGTGTGGTGTTCACATATATTTCTTTGCTAAGTATATCCAAAAAGAAATAGTTTACTATTTTTCTCCATGTCTATCATCATACTTTACTTCTAAAAGAGGTTCAGTAAATATAGTGGAATACGTATTACTTATTATATTGTATTGTAAAGAACGGTTGCATTCTTGAGTGTCTTCTAAATTTCTTTGACATAAAATAACTAGTGTTCCTGGCACATTTCACTTAAATAAAAAGTTTTCACTGCTGAGCACAGCTTTTTTCCTGCCTTTTTCTCTTCCCTCCCCATTCTGTCCTTTTTTCACCCTGATGATGGGGTAAAAACCAGTAGCAAGCCTGATTCTTTAATGTAGCTGTTCTACTCCTTAGTTTTTTTTTTCCATATTAGTTGCATTGTGCTGCAGATGACTAAGAGATAATCAAAAGATCAAAGGTTTCCTTTGATGGTTTATATCATGGATCCCTGCTGCATTAAAAAGGATCTCAGGTCAAGCCATTCTTGTTCACACACATATCTGAACAAGTGGCTGCACAGGGTGATCAAACCGGATGAAGGCAGAGCATATCTATCAAAGGGCTGACCACACTGGCCCAAGCAGAAGAGGAGGTTCTACTTCCATAACCATAATATTAACTAGTGACAGATGTCTCACTGTGCTTGTTGCTTTGATGTGCCAGGGCTAAGAAGAACCAAAGAATCTACAGAGGTTACATTCCACATTAATCTAGAACTATTTCACTTAAAAAAAAAAAAGTATTTCATAGCAAGCAGTTTCTAAAATCAAAGAGTTTTTATTGTTTTCACAAGGCCACAGGTGTCTCTCACAGAGTATATTTAATCTTGAAAACATTTGATAAATAATAATAAATTAGTTGTTGTGGTGTCTCTGTGAAAGTACTATCAGAAAGCAGATGGAAATGGAGATGGAGATGTTCAGAAAGAACACAAAGCCTAATCAACAGAAGGTAGTCTGTTTTAGCATGTCCATTTCTCTGTTTAAAACCCATGGCAGTTTTGGCTACATTTTTTTTTTTTTTTTGATGTGTGTTTTTGAGAGAGGGTGATGACCTTTTTAAACCAGTCAGGACATATAAGATGAAAACTGCTTCTGCCGCTAACCCTCTACTATGCATGGCCCATGTTTAATGACTTTCTGTTCTCTTGCTGTGTATCTCAATCTGCCAAAGAGTGACAGACTGTCTTCTCTGTGACTTGCAAGCCAGCTATAGCACTCTGTCCAGATTTAGGATCCACTTTAGAATCTCAGTTGTATCTTGGTTGCAATTTCATGGAGCAGAGAAGAGACTGATGTCTGGGCATCTGCCAAGATGGTATAATACCAATAAAATCATGATCCAAAGAGGGCCCATCCCAGAGCTAGATGCAGTCACTTCCCTTCCTTGTAGCCCAGAGCAACAGCTTCCCTGCAAATACTTTCAACAGTAGCATGGATGCTAAACCTCTTAAGGAACGGGATTCATCTCTAAAGTCCCACATGAAACTAAATGTCTAACCTGAAGGAAATGCTGAAACCATCTCCCTCACATTAGCTAAGCTTCTTGCTGATAGTAGTGTGGAGAAACTGTTGCTTGCAAAGAGTAGTTCATTTTGCCCTAGATTATTACCTGTGCTATGATGTCACAGAGAAACCTGGTTAAGCCAAAACCCGTTTCAGTTAAACTGAATTTAGCTTTGGAGCTTTTAGACATCAAAAGTTAAATAAATAAATAAACCCATCATAAAGCACCATGGTCTTTCGTGACCCAGTTGACATCAGAGTTGGGATTATATGATGAACTCCTTGGGATGATTTCATATTTCAAGAGGCATGCATTTTACAATGGGATACAAGATGTTTGAAGCAACTTGTTTAAGTAAGCTCCTTTAAGTCAAAAGGCACAAATAAATAGACTCCCCGCCCCTCAGTTCAGGCAGAAGACTCATAACTAGTAGAATCTGAAAAGAGAGGTAGCTTAAACAGAGAGCCCACTGTTGAGCAGCTGTGTAGGAGTATGTATGAGGAGGCATAGATTCTTTGAACTGAGGAAAACGGCTTTCTTTTCTATCATCTGAGGCATTTGTCATACTGTACAACTATGTTTACCAAGCTGCACAACAATCTGAGTGTACGTATGATATGATGAAATAATTCAACTCTTTAACTAGAGATCACTTCAGTTAAAAGAAGTCTTTGCATTAATATCCATACTACCTGGATTAGCCCTGTAGTTATTTCACTTAAATTCCCCAAACTTGAATGGTGTATAGCTCAGATTTTAGACTTGCTCCTTCTCTTCAGCTGTGAAATTACCTGATATTGTAACACTTTTCATGGTTTTTTTTTCTATCTTCTCTGAACATTTAGGCAGTTATGACTGGTATTAAAATAAATACATCAAGGGGTCTTGGTGGTATCACTTTGGTGCCTACTATTTATGTTGCTGTCAGCTACATCTGGGGCTATGACTGCTTGAAGTAGAACTGTTGCAGGAAGTATTCCTGAAACCAGAATCAGTAACCGAGTTATTTTTCTTTTAGTCCTAGCATTTGAATCGTGGGTAAAGGAGAGGAGATTCTGTTGAGTTACCGATGAACTTCTGTATATAGTGCCCTTTTTCAATGGTAGTGAGGAACTAGCTTTAATTTTTTCACACGTTTATTCACGTGCGCTGAATTCTTTTATAATAGTTTCAGTTAGTATGTTTTTAATAAGATGGAAAAGAGCCACAACTTAATCCTGAAATTTGTTGTTTTTAAATAATGAAGGACCATTTCCTGTAGTGCTGCTAAACAACTATTCCTCTTAAATAGAAGCAGACATTTGAGGGCAGATTCAATTATAAATTTGAGATAAATATTTTTTATTTGAGGACAATTTATTATGCAAAGTCCTGCTTATAAGCAGGATTCTTGTACATAGTAAGGGGCTGTTTGTTGAATGTGAGTTTAGGTTTTGAGACTTACAGTTTTAGAGTTAGAGCTAGGTGTTGGGGTTAGAGTTAAGGATTAGGGTTAGGATTAGGATTAGGGTTAGAGTTAGTGGAGTTAGGGTTAAGGTTGCGATTAGGGTTAGGGTTTGGGTTAGATAAGAGATAAGGTTTAGGGTTAAGGTTTAGGGTTAGAATTAGGGATAGGGTTTAAGGTTAGGGTTTAGAGTTATGGTTAGGTTCAGGATTATGGTTAGGGTTTAGGGTTACGCTTTTAGAGTTTAGCATTAGGTTCAGCATTAGGGTTAAGGTTAGGATTAGGTTTGGGGTTTAAGCTTTAGTGTTTAGGTTTAGGAATAAGGTTAGGGTTTAACATTAGTGTTAGGATTAGCATTGGGATTAATATTAGAATTAATATTAGGTTTTGAGTTTATATTTAGGGTGATGTTTCGGTTTAGGGTTATGGTTTAGGATTAGCGTTGTGGTTAGAGGTAGGCTTTACAGTTAGGGTTAGACATGCTACTTAGGGTTATGGCTTAGCCTTTAGAGTTTAGGGTTAGGATTTTGAGTTAGTGTTAAGGTTAGTATTTGGGAGGTAGCATGAAAGTTAGGAATAGAATTACAGTCAGGGCTAGGATTAGGGTTTATGGTTAGAGTTATGTGCGAGAATTATGTGGTTTCTAGTGGAGAAAATGCTTGGCAAAAATATGAGGGCACATTTGTGCATTCACAGTCTGTATCCCAGTCTGTCAGCAACTTGAAATAACATGTGAATAGTTGCCAGTACATCTATCATTCTGTTTATTGTCTTTACTCACTTTCAGTTTGACTTCTCATACAATTCTGGCTCTAAACAGTTGGACTACAACACCATTGGACTACTGGGCTTTGTTTCTCACCAGCATCACATCTTTATCTTTTGGAAAGGTTGATGAAATACAAACAACATAAGAAAAAGCCTTTTGGCAAGGGCCAGCAATATACTATGGTTGCTTTGTATCTCTTGCATAAAGTTTATTTGAGTGACAGTCTGACAAATGGTCTTTTTAGCACTGAAACTTAAAACAAGGAGCGAATTGAGTAAAATCACAACCTGGACTGGCTCAAAGTGACATATCAGGACCATTTTTCAGTGGTCAGTTTCCTGATGGTGGAATTAACAGGTCTTTTATCTTGCTCTGTATTAGCTGTTTTACCTCACTTACACCAAATTGCTTTCTTATCATCATAAATACTACTGAATTACTGTAAACTTTCAAAGTGGCAAAACTCCTCTATCCAGCCCATGGGTGCAGTCATTGACTGGATTTTCAGTTGCCCATTGTATTGTATATACCAAATTGTATATACCAAATAAATATAAATATATACCAAATAAATATCAGAAAATAACTTTGATCCTTGCGTGGGTTTCAGTCAATTATAAAAATAAATTTCTGTGAAGGCCTCTTATCAGCATTTATTTTGAAGCTGCAAAGTTCACTTATAGAGGAGACTGAAGGAAAGCCTTCGAGATTTTGGCATGGCCAAACTTTTCCATGAAGGTAAGAAGTCTTGCTGATACAAGGTATGAGAGGCCAAGTTATGAGATTCTGCAAATTATCTCAATTTCTAAGGAAATGTAGGTTCCTAGGCTAACTTCACCAAAAGGCTTTGTTGGTCAGTAACTTGTGGGAGAAAAATCCCCCAAAGAACAGACTGTGGAACACAAAATTCACTTTCTCCTGTAAAATTTCAGGTATTTCCAAACTATCCATTTTATAAGCAACACAAGACCAATAAAAAGTTGCCTGAAGAAAAAACCTCTTTGTGTTGATGGAAAGCTGTTGGATTTTATGAAATAAGAGTTTGTGTTTCCAACTTAAATTCATTTTACTTGACTTTAAATGGATGACTGCTTCTGTCGAGTTTACTTGTTGCAGCACAGAACTAAGAGAAAAACGTGTCTACAGGAAAAGATCAATTTTACTTTAGTAAACAATGTATTGGGATCTGGCAGGATAACGAAGCAGGTGTGTGTAGGTATGATTCATAAGCAACTAACAAGAAGCTGCCATTAAATATGAAATAATAGCACAGTGCCGGCAAAATAAGACAACTAGATTAGTCAAGCATACAGGATTTTTAGACTAATGCCTTAAGTAAAGTACTTGAACACTGCTTTCTAGGTTGGCTGTCCAACAATCTCATGTTTGGACTGGTAGTTCTGCCAGATGGTGCCCACATTTTCCTTGGATCTGAAAATAAAGTCACCATAAAAACTCCAGTACAGGATGGGACAGGATGTTCTACACCCACCATTTCATATCTATCACTAATCGCTGGATCAGGGAGGAAGCAGTTATTGAAAAATAGGGTTGTCTGGGCTGCTGATCTCCACGTAGATTTTGGTAGTGGTAGCAAAGTCTTTTTAAATAAGTTTGTGAGTCATAAGTAAATAAAAGAATTAATAATAAACTCTTGTTCTCCAGAGGAATTTGTCTCTAGAGATAGAGGAAAGTGGTTCGGTGGATGCTACACAGATTGCCTTCCTTGTAAAACTTAACAATAACTCTTCCTGTGAATTTTCTAGCAGTACCTGTTTTTGAGGAACAGAAATTAATCCAGCTGATATCGATCAATGGACTGTTAGCAAAGCTGTGGTCTCTTAATGTCTAAAAGGCATTAAAAATACCTTCTTAGAAACAGCTCCAATTGTGTCTCTCTATATTAGCAAAAGTTGAAACTGCTTAAAAATGAGCCAAAAAGCCTATGTATAAGCACTCTATTTTTTTGTTGTTGTTGTTGTTGTTGTTCTGGTTATAGTAGGAAAGGCTTTATATCATTCATGTGAACAGTTTTCTTTCTAAATATGAGGTTTTCTGAACTCTGCTTTGTCAACTTTGGAACACAGAGCAAAAAGTCAGTATCAGTATTGGTTCATTATGCTGGTTTTAGCAAACACCTTCACCCTGATGCTCTGGTGTCAAGAGCCGGGGACCTTAGTGTCCTCATGAAGGCGTCTGGCTGTGCATGGGAAAGTTCAGCACAATGATGTGATGCAGCCACGTGAATTTGATTAGTCCATTGTGAGAAAGTGCTGGCCCCTTCATCCAGGAGATGCATTTAACCTCCAGTCCTTGCTCATAGGATCATAGCCTGGGATGTAGTCTGCTTGCATGTCTGGTCTGCATCTCTGCTTGCTCCTACTGTCATCATTCACTCCACTGCTTTTTTTGCCACTTGACATCCATCCATAGGCTGCTGCCTCACTCTTCTCCACCTCAAGACATTGATTCAACCTTCTCACCATCCCCTAGACTCCTACTGCTAACTCCTCCTTGTGCCCCTCCACTGAGAACCATTAATGAGCCAAGACCATAGTAGCTTCATACTAAATTCCTCATAGGAAAACCTCACCATGACTGCACCTTCAGAAGTGTTCTCTGATGCAGTTATGACCTGAGCTATTCCCATATTTAACAAGACAGGAGTTGGACAGAACCCAGAACAAGGAAAAGTGGTTGGACTTTATCACAGGTACGATCTCAATTTAGGACATACCGTACACCTTACACACAGCAAGACTGAAAAGTCACTCTTTAATGGAATAAAGTAGTGATACTCTATAATTTTAAAGCTGTTTAATTCTTCATCTTTTTTTCCCTTTCAGGAAAGCTGCATACCTGAATGGTTTAGATAGGGTGAACATCAAAAACAATGACTAATCTGTGCCTGTTAATCTGCCCAACAGAGAGAGGCTGTGGCTGAAGCCCGGGATCTGGCTCTGCACTAGGCAGTTGGGCAACTAAATAAAATGCAGTGCTGGGATTCTCTTCTTAGGTTTGGGGGAAAAATGGCTGTTGTAATATATAGTCACTCCAGCATTCTCACTTCAGCATACTCTAAAAGGAAGAGTTTTTGGAGCTTCTTTGAATAAACCCAGAGTTACCATGTCTTTTGCTTTGAAAAGAAGGCAAAGTTGTTCAAGAGAAAAAAAAATCCTTTAAGATCCAGAAGGTAAGATATGTTTTTTCCAGAATTTCCAAGTGCCACAAAAGTTTATTTTCTTGATTATGCGGGTGTAGGCTCCAGGTTAGGTACATTTTTGGTAATTCTAGTAACCAACAAGGGCCTAGTCATCCTTTGAATAGGATAGCTAGGTTCATAAAACAGTGATATAGTGGTAATTCATCTATATGATGTACAGAAGAAGTGCCTACATGCACTATGAGCCAAATCATTTCATTTACCTGTATGACCATGGCTTGGGAACTTTGTACATTTTTATTGATCTGTGTATATTATATCTGACTGGTTTTCAACGGGTTGGAAGTTATTTTTCTTTTCACTTAGTATGTGCACACCCAGATTCTAGAAAGCTCGCTAAACTCTCCTGCCTCTTTGTAGATTACTTTTATGCTATAAATATTGAGGGACAGGCCCTTTTCCAGTGTAGAAGTAACAAGCTCTGAAAAGTTATTACAGCTGAAGAGGTATGGTACATATCTGTTGCTGGGCAGCAATAACCCAGATCATACCTTGAAATGAAAAATGTGATCTGCTGAAAGAAAAGTGAATTTGATATAGGCCTAAAATAAAATCAAATTAGCTCTGTAGGATTTATCAGAATTAAGGACAGCTCATTAAAAGGCAGCATCTATCTTCTACTGAGTTGCACACATACCTTGAAGCACCTACACTTTAGGTCCTAGAACACATCTGGTGATGCTACATCAATAGCATTTACTGCTTTCTGCATTAATCTCAGCAATAGTTTTTTTTTTTTTTTTTTTTTTTTTTTTTAAAAATATTTATCTGAATATCTGGAAAATATCAAATGCAAATTTGAGATAAGAAAATGCAAAGTTTCCCTTCCATTATTCATATGTAAATCCACTGACTTTTCTTGCTTCAGAGCATACATTTTTAAAGACTCAGGTCTTACATTTTCCTCAAAATGACACAAACACAATGGTGCCTGAAAAAACAGTAGCCCGTGATTTAGCTACACTTTTGGGATGAGCCTCAGAAGAAGTTTGCAGAAGTAATAAATAAATAAATAAATGATACAGCAATATTGTTAATTCCATTCATCCATATGGAACATCCTGAGAGCATGACAAAAGGTCTTGTAGGGGCCATTAATTTAAAGCCTTGCTAACCTCTCTCAGTGCAAACATGTATACGAATGGGCAAAAAAAAGTACAAAAGTGAATCAATTTTTGTAATTATCTCACGTCTTAATAACATTTTGTGTGGGTGCAACATTTAAGTTGTCTGTCAGACTCCCATGGGAAGCAACATGAAAGGTTCATCTGAAAGGAGTTGTTAAGCTCAAAGACAATTGCAAAACTTACTGGACCACACATTTTCAAAAAAAATAAATAGGGAGAAAGCTCTTATGTTCCCTATTCTTACTGTACATTTAAAGTTAGAGACAAAACACAATAATACGAAGGACTCAAAATTTGTACGCATAGAAGGCCTTTAAATAACGGATACGGTTACAGCATTTTAGAGGTTCGTGGGTATATACCTACTGATGATCTGGTTCAACATATTATGCCACATAATCAGGTTAGTTGTTTAAAATTTATGTGCCAGCTTAATGTCATGCTAACAACCTAATTTAAAAGCTAATTTGCAATTAATTTACAATTAAACGAGTATTTTTTTTACCAATAAATTAATTTAAAATTTAGTTTCTGATTTCTAAGTATTCCTACTTCCAGCCAACATGTCTTTATTTACTTTGCCCCAATTTAACGTGGAGATCAATTAATTTTGATTAAATTAAAGCCAATTTAAGTGGCAGCTACTATACAGGATCATAATGCAGTTTAATACATTTTAATCCATTTTCAAATTCAGGTTAATTTCTTTTTTTTTTTTTTTTTACTTTTTTTTTCCCCTCAGGGTCCATACAGGTAAATTCTAAATATGTCATAATGCTGGCTAGACTTATGGGAAGTGTTTTACTCATGTTTGCTTCCAGTGCATTGATGGCTAAAAAGACAGATGCAGGAAAGGCAAGTCCCGTTGCAAAAGGCACAGTGGAAAGTCTCCTTGGGCAGTATTGGCAAGGCACGGTCCTTTCTGTGTTGTCTTTTCTCTTTGAGACTGATTCTGCATGTGTTCTCAAAGGAAGCAGCAGTGTTATGGATGGTGCATCTCCATGTCTCCCGATTCAAGGCCAAAGCAGACCATTAATGGCAGTCAATACGGCCAAGGCTGAGGTATTGTTTCAGGGAGTCCTTGCACCTCCTCTTTGGGGCTCCTCTCTTGCAGCAGCCCGTGGCAAGTTCCCCATAGAGCACAATCTTAGAGAGGCGGTGATCTTCCACCCTGGAGACGTGTCCTGCCTAGCACAGTTGCGTTCTCAGCAGCATGGCCGCAATCCTGGTGACCCCTGCCTGTTCCAGGACAACCACATTAGTCACATAATCAGTCCAGTGGATGTTTAGGATTGTACGGAGGCAGCGCTGATGGAAGCGTTCAAGGAGTCGCAGGTGGTGGCGGTAGATGACCCATGATTCAGATCCATATAAAAGTGTAGACAGTACAACGGCTCTATAGACACTAATCTTTGTACTCTCTTCAGGTGTTTATTGCACCAGATTCTTTTATGAAGTTTTCCAAAAGCTCTGCATGCCTTTGTTAACCTCTTGTCATTGTCAATCTTACCGTCCAAGGAAATGATGCTTCCTAGATATTGAACTTTTGGACTGACTTAAGCTCCGATTTACCTATGGTGATGGGGGGGATGATGGAAAGCTTCCTGATGTGCAGGTTGGTAGAGAACGTCTGTCTTCTTCAAACTGACTTCCAGCCCAAAAAGCTCAGCAGCCTCTGCAAAGCAGGATGTTAAGTGCTGCTTCTGTATGAGCAACGAGGGCGGCATCGTCAGCAAAAAGCAGCTCGCGGACAAGGTGATTTAAGGTTTTAGCATGGGCCTTCAGACAGCTTCCGTCGGTACGATATTGGATGTAAATGCCGTTTTCTTCATTGAGGTCTGCCGTGGCCCTTTGGAGCATCATGCTGAAGAAGACTGTGAATAGAATTTGTTCGAGAACGCAACCTTGTTTCACACCATCAATGATTTCTTTTGCTTTTTTCCTAATGGGGCAGGGGTGCAGTATCAGAACATTTCCTCTCAAGCTAGAGAAGGGCAGAGGAGGGATATCTGTATGTCTGGTTTTGGCATAGAAGAGGAGCTATGTTTTCAGTGTCCTACCTTTTATCTACATCTTGCCTTTTTTTTTTGAACCCTTAACCCTTAACAAAATGAAATGAGACAAAAAAGCATCTGCTCTGGATGGAATTGGGCCAGTCCAGTCAAGTTTAGAGACTCTGAATCATTTGAGGGGTATGAGACTGGCAATTTACTAATGACTACCACTTATTAAAAAGGCATGAAAAGCTCCCTAATTATATATTTGTATGCTAAGTAGCCATTCTCAGCTTCAGAGACAGCATGACTTTCTCTTCCAGTCTCGTCCCAGACCACACGTTAAAGAAAACAGGCATCATAAAAGATCAGACATTTTAGACTCCAGGAATTAAAATACTCAATAAGACTTCACCAAATTCTTACTTGAGGCTTTAGGTTAGATACTGGTTTAACTCTTAAAGGCTAAAAAATTTTGGCCTTGTTGCACTTCCTTTATAAATACACTCCAAATCTCCTCAAAACTACCAAATATCCCAAATGTGTTCATATCTTCACAATACATAAACCCAGCCACCTTTTATCCCCTAAAAGTGTTAGATGATGGAGTCATTAGTTCTCATCATTTGCTTTTAAACGCTAAAACCAGAAACAAATCCTGAAAAGTTTAAGGTCACAAAGTCATATATTTAAAAGTTAGGAAGTATCAGAAATAATGTTGACCACAGCTTTAATTCAGCTTCCTTTTGGGGTATTCATTATGATAAAGTCTTTAATTACATGATCATGCACTTTTTTTTTTTTTTCTTTCCCCCCCCACAGGAACCCTGCCTCATTCAGTGCAAAGTTCAATGGGGCTCAATGCAAGGAAATCTATTTACAATTCTTATTATACAAATTACTCAGCATCTTTATTTACTGCACTATATCCAAAGCCAACACTAAATAAAAAAAATATTTACTTCCTCATTGGATTTTTTTTAAAAATGTATCCACTTCTGGTTGGACTGCTCCATAAACTACTCCATTTTTAAAATTTATTTTCAAAAAAAAAACACCCTTGAAAGATGACATTAGTGATTTCATAAGTCCCAGTTTTCCTGGACTTCTCCTTTCTGCTCTGAATACATGAAGAAATGCAAAAATTTTCTGAAAGTGTTGGGTTTATCATGCATACCTTGTACAGCAGAATTGAACAAAATTTCTCATTGCACAAAATTGCATGTGGTATAAGTCACATGCACTGGTTTTGCAGTTTGTGAACAAACCATCTGCCCAGCACACACAAATTAGCACTTTTCAGACATATTCACCTCTAGGATGAAGCAGAGGAGCCCTCTACATAGTGTGCTTGTTTCTCTATTTTACTGGAAAGGAAATGAAGTACAGATATTAATGCTGCTGTCGGTAGACAATAGTCTATTCAGTGCACTGCTGCTGGTTACAAAATTTAAAACACACGCAAAAAATCCTTCCAAGTAAGTATTGAATAATCATCAGAAACTGCCTGCGTACACATTAAAAAAACACCAAAAACCCCCAAGAAAATGAAAAAAAAAAACAAAACAACAAAAAAACATGCACAAGTAAAATAAAGCTGCATGATATCCTCAAGAGCCATCCATTTCTGTCCACCCATTTCTTGGCTACTCAGATAACAGTAACTGCTAAGTGCATTGTGAGAACTAATAACCTTGTGTGAAAAATTCATATGAACCTATTCTGCTCTTTGCACTTTGCACAGTATGGACATATGCAGAAAAGTAGTGTTTACGGGAAACAGAAAGAGAAGGTTGGCAACTAAACAGCAAGTTTTCTATTGCACATATGATTAGGATCCAAAGCACAGTCAATAGTTCTGTGATCAATGGAGATGGGATTTGTAGGGAGTCATAGAATCATAGAATTGTTAAGGTTGGAAGGGATCTCTAGAGGTCATCTAGTCCAACCCTCCTGCATACACAGAGTCACCTACAGGATTGTGTCCAAGCGGATTTTGAGGCTCTCCAGAGAAAGAGATTCCACAACCTCGCCTTGCAACCTCTTCCGGGCTCTGTCACCCTCACTGTCAAGAAATTTTTCCTGAAGTTCCTGTGGAACTTTTGGTGCTTCAGTTTGGGTCATTTCCTCTAGCCCTATCTTTGGCCACTACTGAAAAGAGGCTGGCCCCATCCTCCTCACTCCTTTTCTTAAAGTATTTATAGACACAGATCAGGTCTCCTCTCAGCCTTCTCTTCCTCAGGCTGAACAGGCTCAGCTCTCTCAGCCTCTCCTCATGGTCAACTTGTTGTCCACCATGACACCCAGGTGCTTCTCTGCAGAGCTGCTTTCCAGAACATCAGTTCCCAGCCTATATTGCAGTCTGGGGGTTATTTCTCCCCAGGTGCAGGACCTTGCACCTGCCCTTGTTGAATTTCATAAGGTTTCTCAAAACCCAGTTGTCCAGGTCCCTCTGGATGGCAGTGCAGCCCTCTGGGATATCAGCTACTCCTCCAATTTTTGTATTGCCAGTAAACTTGCTGAGGGGGCACGCTGTCCCTTCATTCAGGTCACTGATGAATAATTTGAATAGGACTGGGACTGGCTCCTGGGGGGACACCACTAATCACAGACCTCCAACTAGAGTCTGCGCCACTGATCACAACCCTCCAGAGAGACCTTGAAGACTTTTTCTGGTGAATGCTTTAATAAACTTGAACTGAAGCCATATACTATTAAACCAACACAAGTATAAACACAAAGCTGTTTTAGTTGATAGAAGGACAATGAACAAATAACAGTACAACTCACAAGTGTTATAGAGAAAAAGGGTAAAGATTATAAAGGTATTTTTGTTCTTGGCTGATACAGCTATCTGTCTGGGCCAAAAATCACAAGGAAAAGAATAGCTGTTTTCCTTTATCCACATAAAAGGATTCTGTGCTGAGTAGCACTTACGAAAAATGATCAGATTGTGATTATCTAACCCTAGCATGAACCTAGTGACCAAGAGAGTCATGTCAAATTAGGATGCATTATTCAAGCAATAGGGAAGGATGAAAGTGTTTACTATCAGACATAAAAACCCAGCACTTCCCTTTCTTCTAACCTGTTCTCTTCATTTTCTTTGTCTTTGCTGACTATGTTGGTGGGCTGCCTGACTTACTGTACCAGTTCTCCTTCAAAAGCAGAAATTATCAGGAACAGATGGTGAGGGGAACTGAAAAGGAAAGACATCCAGTCTTTATTTTCCCGATCTGCCCTTACCAGAGCTTGCCATCATCTTTCCATGACAGGAAGTTCAGGAAGTTTTTTTTTTTTTTTTTTTTTTTTTTTTTTTTTTTTTTTTTTTTTTTCCTTTTCCCTCTTCCTTGGACTTCTGGATATTCATTCCCCCTTTTCTACACAAGCATATTAGGTCTACAGCTATCTATACTGTCTAAGAACTACTCAATATATCATGACCGTTAGTATGATTAATTTTGTGATCACTTTACAGCTTTGGAAAATTAATAAATTTAAATTTAAATTCCTCAAACATACAAAAACATAGTGTCAATGATAGTTTTGCTGTTAATAGGTGGACCACCACTTTATATCCCATATTATTTTACCTTATAGCTTTTACCCTCCATGAAAATATCAGAGTTAAATTACAGTTAAATTTAAACTGTTGAAATTACAGTTAAATATTTGTTCCCAATAGTTAATTCCTCTGTCAAGTCAGTCCAGATTTTCTTTGTCCTCTTATCTAGCAATCAGTAATAATAAAATTAATATTTTTATTAATAATTAATAATTCATCAGTAATTATTAGAAATATACTTATCTATATACTACAGAATTACATGTGGACAGATGTGAAGGTGCACATAGATTCAGCCACACAGAGAGGATTCTTTTTCAGATATTTTCTGTAGTAAACACTTGCCAGTAAAATTAAGCTTTTCAGGTCTTGGATAAGTATGCTGCTGAAATAAACTGGATGATTACCTAGTTCCAAAATTGAGGTAAGAAACTTTTTGCTGCACTTGCCAATTCTCTTCTGGATACCTTTATACCGTGAACTAGTCTGCCCTTCAGGTTAGAAGTCACATAATAAAATTGAACATTTTTGGAGGGAACTGCACAAATGCACAAAGGCATTTGCTAGAGCCCTGGGATAAGCAAGCTTGAAGAAACAGATGAGATGAAGAACCAGATACAGAACAGTGGCTCATAAGGCAGGAACTAAGGCTGACATACAGATACATGGAGAAATCCAGTTACAAGTTGTGCAACTTTCCAAAAACACAGGAAAAAAAAAAAAGATCAGGAAAAGGTTTAACTTGTGATAAGTTTTCACAAATGAAGTTACTATTTTACTCAGTAATAGCATACTTGTGTATAAAGTCCTTAAACAACATGGTAAATTGAGGACATCATGTTACAAGAGATCTGAATATATGGCAACACAATTGTAGTTTTTCATTGCTAATGATCTTATTTCCTGTTCATTTGTCTGTTAGAAATACCATATCCAGAAATCAGAACCATCAAACACAGAAAACTATTACTGGGGAGAAACAGCACTATTCTCCAAACTGATTCATGCTCTCACCTTAGCTACCCAGCTCCTCATGTAATGATAAGGGAAAGTAAGATTTTCTTTAGAGGGTGAGGTGAGGTGAAGTACTCAGCTTCCTGCTGAGAATAACTATGGAGGGATAACCCTCTCTCTTTGACTCTGGCACAGGTTTACGTTGAGAACTTCTGTACCATCCCTGTTGGCACATCAGCTCTTTTTCCAGCGGGAAGAGATTCCCTTTGAATTGTGAACATGGAATTGTTACTTTGAGAGGAAACATACCTTCCCCACAATTACTCGGAACCTTTTCTTTATTATTGCACACCAGCATTTAACATTTCAAGATCTACTTCTGTTTATAACAACAGCAGCAGAAATTGGCAAGTGTTCCTCAGCACAGAAATAGTTTGTGTCATCTACATGGTGGCTTTTGTTTTAATTTCCATTTCTTTTGCAGAAGCTGTTTGTGCAGCCTGCATCATATGATATACTTCCACAGCCAAATACTTCAGAGTGAAATCACACCCCACTAGTGGCAGAAGGCTGTGAAATTTCAAGGAGTGAGCCTAAGAGCTTTTTAGCAAGACAGGTGTCCCCTTATTGACTAATACCAAAGCAAAACTTGCACAGCAAACTTGCACACCATTTCACCACCTTCTCACCCTTCTCCCTCCTCACGCCACCCTTGCTTTTTGTTTTGTTTGTTTTTGTTTTTGTCTTTCCAGTACTTTTCTTGGCATTCCCTGACATTCCTGCAAACTGACAGCTGAACAGCACCTAACTAATGGATTACCTGATTACATTAAGTACTTTCACATGTGGAATTTTGCACATCCAGTATTCAGCAAGTGACAGAAACAAATAGGGTATTAATTAGCAACACAGTGATTAAAGACTTAAGAATTTGACATCTGTAATAAATTTCCAAAGATAGGGTCCTTGCATCAGGAATCTGTAAATCAGAGTGCTTGCAAAATGAGCTCTGTTCTTTCTCAGCTCATTGCTGATCCCTGATTGGTAACAAGGTTAACAAGGCAGAGATGATGGATTTGAATCAATCCTTACTTTTTCAGAGGACTTAATGAATCATGACCAGACCATACATTTGATTTATTTTTCAGCAACAAGAGGAAGTTGATTAAGCAGTTTACTTACTGCATAGTATATGAAAGTTGCGGTATATCAGAGGGAACCCAATCAGTTATGTAAGAAAATATTTTATTTCCCTCTCAACATCCATTTTGAATATCTTATTATGTTTCAGCACACTTCATCTAGCTTAGCATTTTGCTTCTATATCATTTTATTCTTCCTTTTTTTTTGCTTAACATTAGAAAACTTCAACACTTCAGATGGATTTTTTTTCTCCAGTAGAAATTTAATTTCAAAGATGAAGTTGATTTAAATGTCATATACATAACAAACATATTGGCATTCAGTCAAAATCTGACAAATTAGTTATGGCTTGTCTAATCCACATTCAACTATAAAACATAATTTACCAAATATATGCCTCTAACAAAGAGTATTAGATTTCTTATTGAATTCCCTCCATTTGACATTGTCATGATATGCAAACATATATGGATTTCATTTTTTTCATTTCATTCAGTAGAATATTTCAACTTGTTAATGCATACATAAATCCTGGTAATCCTGAAAACTTGTTGAACTTAATTTTTCTTTCAACTTACATTTTCTGCATTTTTTACAGTTTTCTTTATGTTACACAGTGTTGATATATGGATTTACAAGAGCAGGCACATTATGAAGTATATTGTCTGAAAGAAAATGGTGGAAATAATAGGCAAAAGAAGAGGCTTGTAAAGAGGTATTTTTAAAATCAGTGCTATTACCATCCTAGTGTTTCTCAGAGTTCCCTGGAGAAATGGCTGAAATGGGCTCCTCATCATGCTAATAAAGGTAAACCTGGCAATGACAATTACGGAGAGATATTTCAGAAAAAATATTTCCATTGCTTCTGCAATGTGAAGACTGTATGAATCCTAAAATACTAATGCTGCAGAAATACAAATGCCTTTGAGGGTAATATTAAAGAAACACTGGATAAGCATCTGTTAGGACCACTCTGAGATTGGTGTCCTATGCATAATGCAGATGTGAAACTTAATCTGTGACATTAAAGGAATCAAATAGAGATGTTTAATTCTATGGAACAGGGAGAGGCTGTTTTTACACTGCCTTGAACATTTGCAAAGGTCATGATCTTTATCTTGTTATAAAGTTTGTTAATTGAAGGCATCTCTTTTCTCTCTGTTAGTATTACATTAAACTAGCAACTATTTAAGATAAACCATGGCTGAAAATACTTTCCCCTCTCAGAACAGATACACTCTGTCTGATGCTAAGGTCCCAAATAGCCCAGGAAATATTGGGCTTTGTATAAAACAAAAGGAGACAATAGTTGTAATGGTCACATGGAGAAATCCATGGATGGCAGCTCATATATTTCACAGAATCACAGAATGCTTAAGGTTGGAAGGGACCTCTAGACCAACTCGGTTCTCCAGCAGGGACACCTAGAGCACGTGGCACAGGGTGGCATCCAGGCGGGTTTGGAAGATCTCCAGAGAAGGAGATTCCAACAATCTCTCTGGGCAGCCTGTTCTAGGGCTCTGTCACTCTCACAGTAAAGAAGTTCTTCCTCAAATGGAGGTAGAACTTCAGGTGTTTCAACTTGCACCCATTACCCTTTGTCCTCTCATCGGCCACCACAGAGAAGAGCCTGGCACCATCCTCCCTATAATCACCCCTCAGGTACTTGAACATGTTGATCAAATCTCCTTTCAGCCTTCTTTTCTCCAGACTAAACAGGCCTAGCTCATTTCTTAGTCTTTCCTCATATGACAAATGCTCCAGTCCCTTAATCATCTTCATGACTCTCTGCTGGACCCTCTCTAGAAGCTCCACATCCCTTTTGTACTGGGGAGCCCAGAACTGCACCCAGTACTCCAGGTGTGGCCTGGAGTAGAGAGGCAGGATCCGCTTCCTCAACCTCCTGGCAATGCTCCTCCTCATGCAGCCAGGATCCCATTGGCCTTCTTGGCCAATGTGTGAGGACACATTGCTGCCTCATGGTTAACTTGCTGTCAACCAGGACTCCCAAATTCCTCTCCACCGAGCTGCTTTACAGCAGGGCAAACCTTGATCTGTCCTGGTGCCTGGACTTATTTCTCTCAAGGTGCAGGACGCTGCACTTGTCCTTCTTGAACCTCAGGAGGTTCAACCTCCAACCTGTCCAGGTCCCTCTGAATGGCTGCACAGCCCTCGGGAGTGTCAGCCACTCCTCCCAGTTTGGTGTCATTTACAAACTTGCTGAGGGTGCACTCTATGCCCTCATCCAAGTCATTGATGAACAAGTTGAAGAGTACTGGGCCCAGTAGCAACTCTTGCGTGACACCACTGGCCACAGGCCTCCAACCACACTCAGCCTCATTGGTCACCACCCTCTGGGTTCTGCCATCCAACCAGTCCTCAATCCACTTCACAATCCACTCATCCAGTCCACGCTTCCTAAGCTTTCCTATGAGGATGTTATGGAAGACTGTGTCAAAAGCCTTGCTGGAGTCAAGGTAGACAACATCCACAGCTCTCCCATCATCCATTCAGACAGTCACCTCATCGTAGAAGGCTATCAGGTTTGTCAGACACAACTTCCCCTTGGTGAATCCATGCTGACTACTCCTGATCACCTTCTTTT
>JAWLRI010000879.1:298219-320187 GCA_034781795.1 Crypturellus tataupa
TGACTACTCCTGATCACCTTCTTTTCCTTGACATACCTAGAGATGGTCTCTAGGATGAGCTGCTCCATCACCTTTCCGGGGACAGAGGTGAGGCTGACTGGCCTGTAGTTTTCCGACTCCTCCCTCTTGCCCTTTTTGAAAACTGGAGTGACATTGTTTTTTTTCCAGTCCTCCAGCACCTCCCCTGCTCTCCATGACCTTTTGAAGATGATGGAGAGCGGCTGAGCAATGACCCCTACCAGTTCCCTCAACAGTCTTGGGTGCATCCCATCCAGAACCATAGATTCATGGGTGTCCCAATCCTCTTTGAGCATCAGAAAGTCCTTCCCTCTCTTGGTTCTATCTCTTGTCTCCAGGCTCAGCACATGGAGGCTGGCCTTAGCAGTAAAGACTGAAGCAAAGAAGGTATTTAGTAACTCTGCCTTCTCTGCATCCTCCACCACCAAGGCTCCCTCCCCATTCAGCAGCAGCCTAACATTTTCCCTAGTCTTCCTCTTGTTGCTGATGTATTTATAGAAGCCCTTCCTGTTGCCCCTGACATCTCTTGCTAACTCTAATTCCAGACAGGCATTGGCCTTCTGTGTAGCATCCTGCATTCTCTGACATTCTTCTCATGTGGCCTCGTCTTTCTTCCACATAACGTGCATGTTCTTTTTCTCATTTAGTTTACCCAACAGCTCCTTGTCTGATTTCTTTCTTACCCATGCTTACCCATGCACCCATGCTGAGCTTGGAGAAAGTGGTGCTTGAATAGTCGTCAACTCTCCTGGACCCTGTTTCTGTCCAGGGGCCTTGCCCAGGGGATTCCTCCAAGGAGCTCCCTGAAGAGGTCAAAGTTAGCTCTCTTAAAGTCCAGGGTTGCAATCCTACTTCTTGTCCAGCTTCCTCCTCGCAGGATCGTGAATTCCATCATATTGTGGTCACTGCAGCCAAAACTGCCCCCAGCTTTCACATTTCCCACTAGACCATCTCTGTTTGTTAGTATGAGGTCTAGCAGCGCTTCTCCCCTTGCTGGCTCATCAACCACCTGCATCAAGAAGTTACCTGCAGTGTTCTGCAGGAACTTCCTGGACTGCCTGCTCCTAGCTGTGTGATTATCCCAGCAGATATCAGGGTTGAAGTCCCCCATAAGGACCAGGGCCTGGGATTGTGAGCCTTCTTGCGGCTGCCTATAGAAGGCCTCATCCACTTCCTCTCCCTGATCTGTAATAAACTCCCGTGACAGTGTTTCCCCTGTTGTCCTGCCCTTTAATCCTCACCCACAGGCTTTTGACCCGCACTTCATCCTCCTCTAGGCAGAGTGCCGTTATGTTCAGGTTGCTCTTTTACGTAAAGAGCAACTCTGCCACCTCATCTTCCTGGCCTGTCCTTCCTGAAAAGCCTGAAGCTATCCATGGCCAAGTTCCAGTCATGAGACTGCCCTACCATGTCTCAGTAATAGCAATGAGATCATGGCCTTGCAATCGCATACGCATCTCCAGTTCAGCTTGTTTATTCCCCATGCTGCGTGCGATTACATAGAGGCATTTGAGTTGGGCACCCAATGTGCCTCTCTTTCTAGCTGGGGCAGCTGGAACTTGACCATCCAAGCTTTCAGAAGTTCTCTTGTTTTCTCATCTCACTTCTACAGGCTTAGGATACCCTTCACAGGCTATGGATTTAGGCAGCTGCGAGGGGTATGGCAGGCCATATTTGGCTTAGTATGAAAAAGCACTGTAGCACAGAACACATCTAGTTGTCTCCGTATCTCAGGAGAGGGCCCCAAGCATGTACATACCACACCAAAAAAACAATGCAAGGCATTTAGAGTTAACAGTTGCACTTCAGCTAAACAATTGGTTTGCTGAGGAAATTGACTAAAGCTTAAGATAACAACTTGTCCCAAATGCCTCTTCAGAAGGCAAATGTCTGGGGAATGGAAAATTCCTAGATGCAAAATAACCAGGCAGAAAGTTACTACAAGGAAGGAGGGAAAGAAAGGGGACAAGAGACACTGGGATTTTCTATGAGGAAGGCATGGGAGCTTAACATGCATTGGTTAAGCCTACCAGAACGTATCTGTAGTTTAAAAGTCAAGGGTGCACTGAAGAATAAAGAATAAAGAAGTAATGGGCAATCTTACACTAAATAATGCTGCTGAGAATTGAGGAGAATGAAAATAACATCCTCCCCCGCCCCCCCCTTTTTTTTTGCCACAGAGTTGTTATCAGTCATAGAACAGCTTTGTCTTTTTCTTCAGAAAAAAAACAAATTACCTTCTCCCTCTCCTTTGAGGTGAGAGTTCCCAGTGATTTATTTCCACACAGTGTTTCTTTTCCCATTGGATGATTATGTTCCTCAATGCTTTCTGCTCTATTTGGTGCTTCTTCCAAGTACTCTGCAGCCCTTTCCTTCTCTGTCTTCATCTGCTCTTAAATTTCTTGTTTGCTGACGGTCTTCGCTGTGCTCTACTCTTCTGTATTCAACTTGTCTCTGCTGCAGCTGCTAGCTTTGCAGATCCCATTTGCAGAGATCATGCAAAATACATGCAATCCTCTTTTAAATGTTACACTCTTTTTTTTAATCTAAGTCTTCTTCTGACATCTAGTTCTCTTTCTCATAATCAATGAAAAATTACCTTCATTAAAACAAAACAAAACAAAAACCTTTGGAAATTCTCTCATCTTAATATTGCAGCCATGTTAGAATAAAAACAAAAAAAAGAAAAGTAGCTTTAGCATCCAGGAATCATAGCAGACCCCAAAACTTAAGTAGAAGTCTGATTTTATGCAGTGCTTTTTGTTCTTCTTTGAGTTTATGGAGCAAACTCTACGATGTAGATAAAACAAAACATCTCATGATTGGCAGTTCAGAGCACCCCCTCCAAGAGTGCACCACAGCCACAGAAGTGGGCAACTGTCAAGTCACCTCAGAGGAACAGCCCAACTAACATTTTAGATTTAGGCCACTGTTGTCCAGCTGCAGGTCATGACCCTACATGGGCTCAGGTCAAAACAGAGTTCACATGGGGTCACAAAGTGTTAGAAAAAAATAAAGAAATTTTTAAGCCGAAGAATTTCTATTCTCTTTTCTCCTATTTGATGGGGGGAAGGGAGGACTGGAACAGCACACAAACAGATAATCTTAGAGGATTGTTTCAGAAATCCTGATTTGAAAAGCTCGTAGTTTGGCATTTAAAGAAAATAAAGTGTTCGTGTGCAGGGGAACTCCTTTGTCTGTGCTTTATTTATTTATTTATTTATTATTTTTTAAGAACTACTTTGAAACTAGCCAGAAGCCTGGAAAGCTTTCAGTAATCTTAGAAGACTAGCGAACAAATAAAAGAGACACCAGCATCAGCAACCTAATAATAGTACCTGGCTTTCATCAGAAGATCTTGAAAGGGTTCTCAACAGTCAAAGCATTTATCCTCCGAGTAAAATAAGAAAGCTTTTATTATCTAAATTTTTCAGAGAAGAACCAGATTAAATGAATTGCTCAACATCATGTGAATGTTCTGAAGCAGAGCTGAAAACTGAATCCAAAATTGAACCCCTTAATTAAGCTACTGCCCTAGCAGCAGACTATTCTGTGCTTAAAGTGATCTGAAAAAAAATCATTTTCAATCATAAAGATCTCACCAACACTTAAGTAATTAGAATTGTGCAATTACAGGAGCATTGCAACAGACCTTGGGGTCATGGAAAGTGTGAGAGGGATTAATCTGGTGACTGAATTTTTTGGTCATACACAAATAATACAGATACAGTCATAGATAATGACTTGCCAATAAGACTTCATCCCTAAAGGGAATACCTGTAAAATCTTGCCCACACTTGACTATAAGAATCAATTTTTTGGAGCGTTTGTCCTTCAGTATTAGCACGGCAGTCGATGAAACACTCCTTACAAACATTATGGTCCTACCTAGTAGCCGTGGTACTGAATTATCAAAGGTCTTCTTTACATAGGTCCCCTGCAGCCTGTTAGCTGGTTATGGTTGCTTTTGTCAACCTGAAATATGTTCAAATAGGGGGACTTAAGTAGTAGGGAACAATATCCCACAGTGAAAGGGCAGTTTAAGAGCAACTTAACGGCAGCAAAGCTACAAAGATTTCTCAGAAGTCCCAGTGTGACCATCCTTGTCTTCAAGGCCAGAGCAAACTGTGCTGCACAGACCTTGTCTGGGTGCAGACAAACCCTCTCTGGCAATATTTCTGAACCTGGGCAAAAAGCAGTAGCAGCAAGACTTACCTCTATGGCTCAGCTAACCATGGCCACAACTCCTTAGAGTGGGGACTTAACTAGCACCAGAGTGAGGCAGGACTGTTGATGGCATTTTTTAAGTAAAGATAACTTCAGTTAGTTGATATCTGGCATTGGTTCAACAGCCTAGCTGCTGGCACAATCCAGTTTTCTTGTGTAGATAAGAACTTGGCCTCACCCATTACAGACTGATTAGTTACCTGGGAAGAGATCATTTATTGCATTCACATCTTTGCTTTAGTAATATCTTGATAAAAGAATACACAATTTAATAGTTGATAGTTTGCTGTTTGCAGTATTTTCTTGATGTCACATTCTATATATTTCCCTACTTACTTCTTGTATTTCCTTATTTACTTTAAGCTTTAAAAAATATTTTAAAAACTTCTAAATAATTTTCTTCTAGTCATTCCTTAGGGATGAAATGAAGCTTGCAGGCACCTTTGTATGTAAGAATAAGCCTGTTGTAAGCTAAACAGATGCACACACTTTTCCCCCTTAAGTTTGGGAAGCTTATCTGTTTACAGTCATCACTTCTCTTTCTGCAGGAGCAGGCTAGGAAGCCAGTAGGTTTCAAAAAAATATTTATGCATGTGCTGAGTGGGGTGGGGTAGAACTGAATACAGACTGGGAACAGTCTTAGAAAATTGCTAATGGGATGATGAAAGCTTGATCTCATAGATCTGTTGTTATACTCCACTGAGTAATTTCATAAGGTTTCTTTGTGCATGGCAATTATTAAGCAACATCAAAATTCTTATAAAATTTTCACCTTTTAGAAGCTAAATCACTTTTATTTGTCTAGATAAATAGTGTGATAAGAGAGCTTAAATTTACAGTGTCTACAGACATTCTTGATTCCCTCACAAGGTATCTCCCTTGGTTATCTGGGAAGTATGACTTAGGCAGTATTGAAGACTTGTGCCCTTCTGGAACAGAGGCAAGAGGTCAGCTGAGCACCATCTGAAAGTCTTACAAACCTGTACTCTTGTGGCATCTAAATCCCACCTACATAGCTATTTTCTTGTTTATTTTTAGCAACAGTATGACAAATATTATTGCTCCTCATTTCATCATTGCAGGTACATGAGTATATGCATACATTTATAAACACTGAGGTACTGTGCTGCAGCACAATGTGAGACTTTGGGATTTCTAAGTGGATTTACTTCAATTTTTTTTTTTTGGTTTCTAAGCAGAATGCTATCTAGAGAAAGATAAGTTCAACACTTCATTATAATCCTTCATCTGTAAAGAAAAGACAGCTCAGTTATCTTTGCTGAGGTCTAAATGAGTTGTGGAAAGCTGAATGGTGAATTTTCCAGACTGGCCAGTGGTTTCCTATGTACCCTATCTACCTGACATATTTATAGGAACTGGGTCAAGAAACAGGATCTTGGTGAAGTCTTGGCCTCAGTGAAATCAAGGCAAAATTTCTATAAAGTGTAGATCTCAAAGGTAATCTCAAATAGTTTGGATGATGAAAGGTCTTAAAACCCAAGGAGGTTGTGAAATCCAACTCCATGTAGCTATAAATGGAAAAAATAAAGATTCCCCTTGATAGAAAATGGGGGTGGGAGGGGAAGGGTTGGTAAAGTTTGCCAGCATTATTATGAAAAGGGCAGAGCTAATACAAATATAATCAAGAAAAACAATAAAGGTCTGAAAAAGTAATAGTCAGAGCTGCATGTTTAAAATGCATCACAATGGATGTTAGGCTCAATTGGTAATTATCTGGAGATAGAGAATAACTTTTGATATAAATGTGCATTAGAACTCATGGAAGGAAAACAAAAATTGTGTCTGGTGTTAATTAGTGCTCAAAAATTAACAGTCAAGAGAGTGATAAACAGAATGAGATCATCTTCAAACACTCTAAGGAGCTAAACTCTGGTGTATTTCCAAAGCTGAGGTGAAAACACAGTGATAAGTCTGAATTAGTTTTCTTGGGCCTTACATTATTTTTGAAAAATATATGAAATATATGTTGCATAAACATTCCTGGTACCTAATTACAAAAAACTTGGTGCCAGGTATGGTGATTTATTTTAAAACTGCTCTCTTTCTTCACATCAGCAGAATTCTCACAGGGGCATGCCCAGGATGCTGAATACATGATTTCATATAAAAACATGATTATCCTTGTGCTCCAAAACCACAAACAAGAATTATATAAATGGCACAATTTCATGCAATGGCCTATCTGAAGCAGCTGGCAGCTGTGCATTTACCACACCAGGACATCCATCAACAACTCTCAGCCTTTTCAAATACAGGATTTGCATTATGGCAAATGCAACTGTGTTAAACCTGAAATTCTTTTGGTCTGAACAACTGTGTGCTTGGATTGATTTCGGCAAGTGCTGGTCCTAATCATACCCGCACATCACACCAGCACAGTCCTCAAAAGTCATTAGCCAACTCAGGTAGCACTTTTCAGCTATGAGGCTCTTCATCTCAGCAGTGATTGTGGCGCTGGTGAAAGATGCAAGATTGACCCTTAGCCTTTATTTATTTGTGTAAGGAGTGAAATACTATAGTCAAGAGCCATAGGTAGCAGTCTTCCACAATCCGATCTGCACCATCTCTGGAAATGACAATGTTCAGAGCTCAAAGTCCAAGGAAAGTCTGCTCTTTTTGTTTTTCCACGACCATTCGTTTGCTCTGCTGTCACTCAGCTGTTGAACCCTTCTACCAGGAATGACACCGAGGTCATTTTCATCCAGTTCTGCAGACAACAGTTCAGCAGGAGCTAGAATGAGGCTGTGACTACTTACTAATTCATTTCAGACAGGCTACTCTAGACCACTGCTTTTTCACAGGCTTAATCTGACAATTAGAAGGCATTGATGCTTGAAGGGTCGTCCATTCATTTTCAAATACTCCAAACATGCACACTGCTTTCTCTTCTACCCTTGCTTTTCTTCTTATAATACGGCCCATGTTTACAGTTTAATTCTCAGCTGAAATGAACCCAAATATTGTGGATTACTGTAATGTGAAAACTGGCTCCATTGTGAGTACTCAAAGTTACTATTAAAAAATTCTATGCCAAGTAATAAATTGTTGTTTAATATGAGTAATCTAAAACTAAACTCGAGATGCAGAGAGGGGAGATTCCTCTCTTTCCTCCATAAAACTCTTCCACAGTTTTGCACTACTGAGATATATAAAGGGAATATATTTAATTCCCTAGGCCTTTACTCCAATAGGATTTTTTTTTCTCTTATATAGAAAAACACAAGTGAACCAACTAAATACTAGCTAAATCAATCCATGAAGCAGCACAGGAATCTGTGTTTCATACTGTTGTCACAGCATGATTTTACTTCATTTGTTTAAAAGAAAGTAACAGAGGAGCTTGCAGCAGGTAAAGAAACTATTTATTTTCTGTGAAAAACTAATGATCAAAATGAAAAAAAATCAGTTCTACTTAAAAATTAAACCTCTTTTCCAAACATTAGACTCCCAAGTGTCAAACTTCTGGATGACAAAACCAGAAAAAGGGTTTTCCACAGAACTTTGACATGTTAGCAATAGTTAATTCAAAAGTCTATTATTTTTTTTTAAAGCATGAAATAAAATACAAAGAACTTGATGTATATTAAAGGTGTTTCAAAAGCTGTTGCACTCCCCTTATTTGTGACTTCTTTCAGCCTCTTTTGGAAGCTTAACAAAAAATGTTGAAGAAAGTACTGTAATATTTCAGAGAATTAAACCAAAGAAGCCTTAGTCACAGTTAGGGCTGAGTAGTGGTAATTGTGTATGGTTGGTCATGTTTGTTTGAGGCAGAAGCAAAGCATAATAGAAGAGGAAACCAGGGTAGTCTTGGGGAAAACCTAGAAGTAGCCATCATAAAGTACTCATGGAATTCCCTGAATTTCACTATTTTTTTCTTGCAAAAGTAAGCCCATGGATGGTATAAATCACCTCCTCAGAGGGAGAACAGCTAACCTCATGGCAGAGTGGACATCTTGCAGCAAAACAAAGCCAAATCTTTGCTCAATTCATAACTAATTCTGCTTCAGAATTCCAATTTTTTAAGTCATCAAATCTTTCTCTGCCTTGGTTATCTCTTTGAAAAATGCAATAGGTAGCCAAGCAAAAGCATACCTGTAAGATTTGTGACATGACTTAATCCTTGTGAGAGAAGAAGATGAGGCTTGTATAAATAATCAAGAAGAGCAATGACTAGAGGCTTTATAGTTTTTTCTTTTTTTTACTTACACAGAGTTGCCATTTGCACATTGCAGTCTTGGATTGAGTACATTTGTTGGGGCTTTACGTTCTGGGCTTTTGCATTTCTAGCCCTGGCTCTCTTCCATAATAGAAATAGTTACCATGCATAATTTGTAGAAGTACATCACGGTTTAGTCTTCTTGTCTACTACAGACAGTATTTGGCAAGAAAAAGATCTGGAGGTGAGTATCTCTGGATTGTGCAAATATGCACACATGAGCTAAAAGGAGAAGGGGCTTCAGCAATGTCAGCTCTTGGGAGTAACTTCTGGAAAGATTTCTAGGACTTGGACTCTTCCGTGATTAAAACCAGTTGTTCCCTTTCTTATCTTCTGTCAAACTTGAGAAGTGTAATGACAGCTCTTAAAGATCTCACTTTCCAAGGATTGGGAATGCTCAGAGGGGCGCGTGAGCCGAAGAGCGTTAGAGAGATAAAAAACGTGGGTGAAAGTTCCCCTCTGTGTATTGCTGAAATGTGGACACACTTTGTTAGAGCCTTCCACCTAATAATATAAAAACATATCTTCTTGGAATGTATTTGATTTTAAATGAAAATCTAAAAGGCATCTATCGGTATTAATATCAGAAACTTAGCCTACTGTACTGCAAAGTGAACTGTTTTGGCTCATACTATGGAATGACAACTTAGAAAATAAGAGTGCTCTGTTGTGGTGGCCTTTGATTGTTATATGTGTGTGTGCATCATGTACACACACGCATGCACAAACAAATCTGTTTAGCCACAGCCTCCAAAACAGGGGTCTTTGGAAAGGTTACCACTATACCATATGCAGGACTTTGATTTATAGTTATATTTTTCACAGCATGACACACATTGTTGGTGAACTGAGGCTGTGATAAAATCATGGAGGTGTAAAGTTTCACTGGCTGGATGGTAAAGAGCCGAGTCAGGGAGAGTGTAATGCGAGTCGAGAGCTGCACTCCAAATGAATGAACTTGTATTGTGGATCTGGTTACAGCCGGCACACTGCCCTAATCCATCAACAGCAAGTTCACTTACAAACCAGCCTTTGTTTTTAATCCATGAGCCTTTGGGGATTCACTATAATCAAATGACCAATCAGAAGAACACATAAGAGGAAAAAAAATAGCTACAGTGAAGTTTACTTTCAGCCACAAACTCTGCCTCGAAACCCCCCAGGTAATGCAGATAACAGTATAAAGCACAGTATTAAGCCTAGAGACATTAAGAACTTGAAAGTTAAGGGCTGGAAAAGCAGATCTCTTTCCTTTCGAGGGGTGCTTCTCTGAGGCTTTGATTCTGTATCGGAGTCTGTGCTCACGGCACAGACACAGGTCAGTGGTGGAAGGGAGCTTCAGGGCTCATGATTGCCACAGTACACTTGGAGCTTTCTCTTGTTTTGAAGAAATGAAAAGAACATCCTCGATTTTGCAATTCAGATGTGTCAAGCTGAAATAACGTATGCTTCTTGGCAGGCGTATGATATTATGCCTTGGGGTGTGTCTGTGTATACATAAACAAATACTTTTATTTAAAAATGTGTGTGTGTGTGTTCTATTCTTTATCATTTGAACATAACATATTAACAAAGAGTAACCTTTGGGTTACTTTGCTTTTCAGAAGACCAGGCCAATCCAGAGCAAATAATTGCCGAAGAAGCTACTTTGGGGTGACAGTTACATGCCCAACACTGGAGACAGACCACCGTTCTATAATGGTAAAATAATATTATATTTTCTACTCCTAAACCTTAATTCTTGGGTACCTAGTCCACCCTATCTAACTGCTGCCAAAACGGGTCCAGAGGATAAAAATGGGCAATACTGTTTATTTGCCACCATATGGCTGCACTGCCTTAAAGCGAGCGTGTATGTGTTGCGGAAGGGGGAGAAGGTGGCAAGTTGTGCACACCATGTCCATGAAAGGCGTGACAGATGGTGATGAAAGTGCCATAAAGCCATAAGCCCTGACAGCTCAGGGCAGCGACTGAAGCAGCTGCTGAGGTATCGTGTTGTAAACAGCCCTTGGTTCGGTCACCTACTGCACAGCAGTGACCAGTGATGAAACAAGCTCTTTGCAAGATGGGTGGAACATGCTGCCACAATCCTGCAAAGAAGGTCTGATAAAACAGCCCCTTGCTAGGAAAAACAATGAGCAGGAGAGCAATGCTCCTGAGAGTAGATCCCAGACACACACATACACAGCAGGATGACTAACAGCAAGTTAATTCCCTCTGAAATCCATGAGTCCTGCTCCACTCACCCTCTCAGCTCTGTGGAAATGGGCAGCTTTGATGTGCAGAGGGCCATGGAGAGGGGGCATAAAGTGACTCCTTGCTTTTGATCTCTGTGTATGTCTGACACGGCTGCCCTCAGGGTAAGGAGTAAGGGAGACCTCTAACATCTTCTCCAATCCCTCCTTTCAGGCTGGCCAGCACTGGAGGAATCCCCTCTGTTCTGACTGGTCCCTGCTGCAAAGCCCAATCCTGATGATGCAATATCTCCATGAGCTGCAACCTCTGTGAGGGGCAGCCTCATCAGCTGTATCTGACCTTCGTCAGACCAAACACAATATTCTTGGACCCCAGCAGTCTTGTCTTCATTCCTTCCAAGCCAAATTGTGCTCTGCAGGATGGACCTGTGAATGTGAGCAAGGTGGTTGGCTGCTTTAATGCTGCTCTACCAGACCAAGCACGGGTCCAAGGAACATTGCAGAATTACTCCATGTCACAAATGCATGCGCAAGAAGGGAGTTAGTTTAACAGTTATGAGTTCATCCCAAACCTGATTAACCATTAGTAACCTAAGGTACTTAATTTGGGTTCCTAGTTTGTGCTCGTTTTCCATGAGAAGGTAGGCTTCTCCAGGGCAACTCGTAACAGGTACAGCCTGAACTGCCCCCTACAGGTGCCCCTCAATAACCCAGCATGTATTATTTTTGTGAACAATATGCACACAGTGCTTAATTTCCTCTACCTACTGGGTGCAAGTACCATGCAACAAGCAATACAGTCTGTTGGGTAAACTTAGCTGGAGTACTTTTCTTACATTTTTTTTTCACTCAAAAAAACTTAAAAAAAATGAGCTGAAAAGAAATATTAAGATTATGTGTATTTTATTCTGTTGCTCTTTCATTTCAGAAAGCATTTTTTTACTAGCTGGGCTTTGATTTTTCCTGCCCTTTTTCTTATTCTTTTCCATTCTTTCATGATACAGTAGTCATGACAGTAGGAACAATGTACCAACAGCATGTCATAAAAATAATTCAACAAGTTTATTTTAAGGCTTTGTTTCTGAAACAAGTTTTACTGCTTAAAGCTGACAGAAACATCTTGTCTCCTTTTCTTGACTTATTTGTTATAATGAATAGGCTTGAGACTTATGTCAAAGCAAAACTATGGGGTAGGAGATTGGGTTTAATGATGCCTAATGGTACCCGACAATGAGTCTTTTTATTTTGTTATGTAATTTTGCTTTCTGTAGCCAACCCTGTGCTTACCTGTTCTGGAACTCTTGAAACATCACTTTTGAAATGAAGGTGAAATGTCTTTCACCTTTGTAAGTCTTTCTTTTCCTTTCCTTTTTCCTCTTGGAGAAGGAGTTTAAACTCCAAATGAGCTTTCCTTTGGAGTTTATTCCAGCTCTCCATCACTTCCGACCCATAGGAGGCCAATCTATACTGCAAGCCCTACCTGAATTACCCAAAGTGATTTCACTGCAGTAGGACTTGGTACAGGGCTGCCGCCCTGTTGGATCCCAATAAGCCCACGCAGAGCTCCATGTGGTGGTTCCTTAGAAAGCATCAAACATTTGGGCTTGTTTATTTAAAGATGCTTGAATTGCACATTGTTGTGCCAAGGGACAAACCTGTGATCTCTTTGCCACTTTAATCTCCTGCAATCTGCTGGGATGTGCCTCTACTCTCTCTCTAATTCCACATATTTCTCTGGACAAGAGTTTTCTCCTTTTTTTTCAGTTTATGAACCACTATTTTTCTTTGATATGAATGTGAACTTCTACATGAAGAATTTAACTTCATGACTACATATTCATTATTCTTTGCTAACTTTTGTGGCTGCCCTAGAAGTCATCTATAGAGCCACAGATCACAAGCAGAAAAGCTGTTCTGTCGTATTTACACACTTAGGCTAATATGCTAGGTATGAATATGGTACTTATCTGTTAATACATAGAGAACAAGGTTGTAATGTTACAAATACTTGTGATTATTTTTTAATCACTGCCCCTAAACCATGATGGCATTACAGGAACCTCAGTCTTCTTCTTTAAAATAACCATAAGAGAAAACACACACAAGTGGTAAGAAAAGTTTTCTACATGAACTTTGCATACTTCTATATCAGAAGACTTTCTACAAAGCACAATAATCTCCTCATCCACCCGCCTCTCACTGTATTAATTTTTAAGTCTCATACTTTGGAATGAGTTAGATTTTGCAGTACTAGGGCAGCAAAAGAGAAAGAGAAAAAAGTTTCAGTGTCACCATCAAGATATTATAACTGATCTGTCATATACTGGAAAACAAGATTGAAGCTACATGGTAACAAATGAAAAGACACAGTCCTGTTGAAAATGAAAGCAGACCTCAATTCTTCAGGTGTTTTCTGATCTGAATCCAGCCATATCTGTCAGAAAAACAACGCAGATTGATTTAGTATCTTAAAGTATACCTGAGTATGTTGGGAGGAGCATGGATTTACAAATAAATTTCTCAATTCCATTTACAGATTTGGACTTTTAGTGAACTTATATCTTATTTTATTGCATTCTTTGATTATACCATTTTGTACCACATCGATAAGCTAGGTTAATGACATGCACAGATATTTGACTTATGGTTAACTGTCATTACCAAGACTAAAAAGAACTGGTAATAAGAATACTCTCTTTGATTTGTGCATAGAAATCGAGTCTCAGTTTGACTGAGAGCTAATATTTTATTAAAGGTAACAAAGTTGAAATCAGATAAGATTGTTTTGCTGCCTTATTATTATTGATAAACATAGACTGCTAAAATGTTTTAACAGGGATTCAGCTCAGCATGCAGACTCTGCGTGTAAGTTTAGGCCCTTGAATGGTTGAACTATTCTTAGCCTTATGTGGTGAATACCCAGGAATGTTCATGGGCAGAATATTAAGGACAGAAGATGGTCCTAACAGTACTTGGCAAACGGAGATGGGATTTACGGAAAATTTCCTTTGATACTGTTGACTGCTAACTGCTGCCTTTTGGTGCAGTTTAAAATTAGCATTAAACTTGCATTCCAGATGAATAAGAGAGGAACCCAAGTTAAGGCCTATGGAAATAGATTCACATCCATGACCTGGCTAGGTTAAAAACCAAGCTGGATCTCTTTAGCTGATAATTCCCTGACTGTTGAAAGATTCTCTGGCCACTTCCTAAACTATATCCTTACTCTTTAATCTGGTTTATAGCAAGCATAACATACCTTGTCCAAATACTGTTTTGGTTGGTGCAATTACTACTAGATGCCACAAAGTTGCTTTAAAAGTGTAGCCATGTGACTATGGGAATTCTATAAAAAAATCCCTTCCTATAGTTGTGTTTGCTTGTTATCACTGAAGGAAGGGGAAAGCTTAACCAAGCAAAATAAATACAGTGCTTAAGCAAGAAAAAAAGACTTCTACAGAGATCCCTAAAAATAATACAGTGTTACATTTTAACATAAAGCAAAGTCACATGTAACTAAATATTGCAATCATATATTAATTTATATTGCTTAACAGCTATGAGAAGTGATGAAACTCCAATTGCATATGAATGCATTTCAGTAACGAATGCCAGGTATTTCTGTGGTAGAGCTTTGTGACTGCACTGTATATTTTCTATAAGAATATTATTCGTTTCACAGGAAGAGTGAATTTCCTTTTAAATCATTGTAATTACCACTGTACTGAGTTAAACGATACTTTCTCCGAGCTAAAGATGAAGAATTGCCTAGTCTACACATGAAAGAGATATTTGACTTATCATTTTGCAGTCTTGCCCGACAAAAACAGAGAAGCTATTAAAATATGAAAATACCACCACATAAATATGTGATACTTTGAAAGCAGCGTGTCCAAACCTCACCCCAAACAAAGCCAACCAGCCAAGCAAAACCACCTCAGCCATTTCAAGAGGATGGAGGTAGGCTGAATTTTTGCCTTGTGACCAGAATATGAAAGCCAGCATCTATCACTGCTGAAAGGTGAAACATGTGATCATTAGTAATCACAACCGAAAGGGCTCTTTGCTTTACGTTTCATTAGCCCCAGAGCCCCATGTAAGGATATTGATTTAGTAGTGACATAGAGGAAATAGTGCCACCTACTGAAGCAAGTATTTTTAGCACTCCAATTTCTTGACAAGCATTTTGCCTTCGGCTGAGTTCTAATGATACTGCAGCATCAATAGGAAGTTCATGGTATTAAATACCTCCTGTTCCTCCCTGAACAGGACCTGAAAAGATGGCTCCAAAAAATTAAGAAAATGAAAGACTGACATCAAATGAATGCTACCAGTTCTAGATATGAAACCACGGAAAAAAGGAAGCCTTGGCAGACTTTGCAGCTAAAACAGAATTTTGGATCAGTTCCGAAGTTCAAGAAGTACAGAAAAAAATCATTAGCAAGTTCAATCTCATTTTTTTATTTGAAACATATTTAGTTGTGGGTCTCTAGCCTTGAAATATGAATTTGAAATTATTTGACAAATGGACTAGAGATGACTTTATAAATCCTAACTTTAAAATGTGATGTTAAATTTATTTATTTATTTTTTTTAAAGCATGGAGATAGAAGTATCTCCCCATCCCATACCAGTTAATATGTATAATGTTTCCGGCTTAAGAATAGCACTTGCCCTTTTCAACAGGTGAAAGAAATATACCACTGTCCTGACTTCAGATATTGATTAGGGTCACTGTGCACTACCAAACAGCTATGTAGATTCAATTCAGAGGCAGCTGCTTATCAGCAGTAAGACAAGTGGTTCCTAACATTTCCCTTAGACACTGCATAGATTTAAATAGATTTAAATAATGTCTGAAAAGTGCTTTGAGAGAGTTGTTAGGAATGGTATATGAACACACTGTCATAACAGTTAAGTCACATGTGGATACCGAATTTATGGGTAGAATTATTAACTAAAAAACAAAGTCATAAATAACATTAATAAAATATTGTAATTCAAAAGTCATCTCAACTGTCTTCTACAGAAGATCTAACCACCTCTGGATAGAGTTTCTGCTGACCCATCAGTAATTTTATTGCTGCAAAGGCAATGTTGTGTGTCATATCATGATAGATTTGGGCTTTTCCAACATCCAGCTGCTTGCTGTTATTTTTGGCTGTCGCTTAAGCACTGGAGATAATACAGGTGTTCTGAGCTGTTAGAGCTGACTGTGCTAAAGAAAATTCTGTGCTAAACATGAGTGAGAATATGTCTGATTTGAGGAAAGACACCAAACAATTATCTGGTAAGAAGAAAAATATCAAACAGTCTTCCTTTTGTCCTAAGAGGTAACAGAGGACTACTCTACCACACTCCTTCAAACTAAAAGAAAGTATGGTCTTTGAACAGAGATCGCTGCTAGCTGTCTGGCTGATTTTTGTCTTTCTCTTGATCAGTTGAATAATTCCAACCTATTCAGCATGGTGTCACTTGGGTCAAAGCTATCACTATGTACCCAGTCAAGTATTTTGCAAATTTAAAGTTAGCATCAGTGTCAGGCTGGTAACTATGAGTTATCCTCAGTGTTTGGATAGACAGATGGAGGTGTTGACGAACCAAGCATTGCTTCATCTCAGGATGAAGTAATTTTTTCAAGACTATGCAGTCAGTCTGGGAAAGAGCCTTAGTCAGGTTACGGGTGCTCCCCAGGCTTAGAAATTAGTTTGAATAACCAGTTGGAACTGACATGATGGCTCATACTACACACAAACTCAGGTGAGTGATATCTCCTTCTGGTATCAAGGAAGCAATTGAAAGCTAATCCTATCCCTCTGTTTTTACAAAAATACTTGACAAATATCATGAACAAATAAACAGCTGCCTTTGAGTTATTTACAGTGCTGTTAACCAGTATTTAGGCTTCAAAATTGATCACCAGAGTCAACAAAGGGTTGAACAAACATATCCGTAGTTGAATATTTGTATTTGAGATTAAGTACACATATATGACTGTGAATGCATGTGTTCAGCCAAACTGTTCAGGCTAATTTTGAAGAGACACCAGATTGTGTGTATTAAATAACAATTTAGTCAAAAGCAAATAAATTGCTCCTGCAGCTAATTCATATTTGTCCACATCTCTTTGAATCTAAACTAAATAATTAATTTCTTCTTAATCATTTTAAATTAATTATTGTTCGTCTCTGGTCTCTAAACTCTTGCTGTTGATATCTTATCTAAAGGCTTGGTGCTTTTGAAAGCAGTTTGATGACACAGATTGGTTCCTCCCATACACATCACACAAGTAAAATAAGGAAATACATCATACCCAGACTTGCTGTAGCTCCTTTTTTTATTTCAGGAGAGAAGCATTAGGGATAAATTCAGTGGGGCCCCTTTCTATTTCAGGCTTTATTTTCCATTCAGCAAAAAAAAAAAAAAAAATAGCACTGCAAGTACTTGAAGGGTTGAATTTGCTCCCCTCACTCTCTGCAGCAGTGGGTGAGTGAGTGTGTTTTCAGATGGGCGGATACTGCAACTTTTCAGTAGGGACTTGAATAAACTACAGAGCCAGAAATAACCGAGTGGTAAACCCAAACAAAGGCAAACAGTTTGGCTTCTGCATTTGTGTTTACCTCTTTTAGCTGGCTTTTGCAAGTCCTTCAGGGAGCCATAACAACCTGAGATCTGTTCTTTTCACTGTGCACGCCCCATGCCCTAACTGAAACACCAGAGGATCAATTCTGGGCAGTATTTTGGCTTTACAAATCACTTCTCTTAGACTTAAAAAAAAGAAAAAAAAAAGACTATGAAAAGAAATCCATCCAAATGTGAGATAATTTGTGCATCTCTTGGCATACAAAGACTTTACACAAGCTGTATCTTGTTTGGAAAAAAAAAATGTATTACCCATTTAGGGAATGTTGAACAATGTTATGATAAAAAATATTTTTATTCCTTTACATCTGGACTCAGAGAGATAAATTACTCTAGTTGAGTGGGGTTTAGTGGTGCTCTTCTAGGCTAATCCAGGCTTTCAAATCTGGAATAACTCTATGGCAAAGATGGCCACATGTGAAAAGGAAATGCCCACATGCCCTCTGCTCACAGAAACAGCCCATTCCTGAGCAGATGTGTCCGCATTGCCTTTGGATTCTCCTGACATCATTTGGGATTCAAGGCAGCAACCAATATTTACTTCCTTTTGGCAACTTTCTAGATAGCCTACTTGAAACCCTTTTGATGTTCGTCCTAGTTTGATTAGGGTTACTCTGAAGGTAGCATCAAAATCCATGTCCTACTGCTTATTACATACTTGGAGTGTGCTCCTCTTGAGCATGTTAATGGCCATTTGTGCTAGGGTTGCCAGAGACGCTCTGTGAGCAAATGGGCCTGCTAGAGAAATACTTTAAAAGCCGAAAGCAAGCAGAAGAGCAGAAATATGAAGTGATCCAGTGGCCAGGGAGGAACAGAAGATGGGTTTACTGCAACTGAGAAGAGCAGGGGAGGTCATGGTGCCTCAGGTGATCGTCACCAGGTGGGTATCGATGCCACTGTGGGTGCTAACCTGGACATTGTCTCTGCTCTGCTTTCTCGGGGAGGAGACAGGTGGGGAAGCTCACTGCACCGCTGCCTGAGCCAATCCTGCTTCTGAAAAAGACTTATTTTTTTATGTCTACTAGCCCAGTGCCTTTTGTCAGCATTAAACTTTCACAGGATGGAAGATAAAAAGAAAAAAAAGAGAGAGACATTAAAACCAAAATTATTCTTCTGTACTGTTTAAGAGATTTCAGGTGCAGGGGTTTGTATCACAAATAACAAGCTACTTGACTAGAGGCTGGTTTTTAACAATGTCGTGTTCTTATATTAAAAAAATCCCAACTGTAGCTGCACACCCTGCTTCACTCCGGGTCTATTTTACAGGGGTTTAAAGCTATTTCACCTGAGTGCCTGCTGATTAGCATGCTGAGTTTTTTAAACCAATCCATTGAATTCACTTCCTTTCTGTGTCCCCAGTGCCCATTCACCTATAGAAATATATAGACAAACAAGGCCACAGGTGCAGAAAATTGGGTCTTTCCTGCTGTTTATTACAATGTTGACCTCAGGGGTTTGTTCAGGGGGAGGGGGCAGAGAGGGGGGAAAAAAACAAGAAAGAAATACACACTTTGCAATAGGATTCTTCTAAAATCCTACCTTCCTTTTCTTGAAAAGTTAACCAAACAAAGCAAAAAAGCTAGCTGCCAACAAACACGGACATTGAATTATGAAGAGCTAGAGGGGGGCAGGGCTGTTTTGCATTGACGAAGGGATTTTGCACCAGTTTCTGTTGTCCAAAAAGCCTGTCCTTTGCTCAGCTCCCCTGCCCCCTCTGCAGTTCGCTTTCAGGTTATTCTTGGCTGCAGGAATTTACTCTGCCTCATAGTCCCTGAGCCTGGTTTCAGTCAGATGCGTGCAGGAAGAAACAGCCATCTGCTTGCTATGTCAGCAAATCGCCCGATGCTGTCAAAGGCAAGTCTGGGGGGGTGTCCTCTCAAAACACACGGCCCAAATCCAACAGCCCCACACCAGCAGCTGCCCCATCTCCCTTCCACGAGCAAAGCAGAGATCCCCAAATGAGAACTTGGCCTACTGTGAGATTCAAACCTTCTTCCATGTGAAACCGGACAACTGTTGAACATGATGGGTTTTAAAAATCTCTGTGCTAGCTGGTAGGGTTGGTGAGCAGATTAATGTAATGGTGATTACCTATCTGGGCTCACTCTCTAATTTGCTCTGTCTGTGGCAAAGTTCAGCTTCTTTCTTTATCTACGAAGTGGTTTCAGAACAATTTCTAGTGCCTAGAAACTCTGCTCAATCGTAATGTGTTACATGAATGCATCTAACAAGACCTATATCCCAACTGAAAGATTTTGCAGTCAATATGAAAATCAGAGACTGTGGGTGAGAGTAAGGGGGTTTCATTCTCAAATTAGTCATCTGGATGTGATGTGCATGGAGAATAAGCAGCTTATTAAAGGTGGACCAAAAATTTGGTTCATCTGGAAATGGAGTTCACTTCTACTCAGTACAAGTTCATCACCTTAACTAGAATATTCTTTTTTTTTCCTCAGAAAAATGCAATTTTCTTGCAGCCGCACACAAATCTAGGCTGAGATTCTTGAGGCCCTTTGGGTGTTTAGGTCCTTTCAAAACTACTGTGGAACCAGAGTGATCTGAAAGTAAGGACTGGTCTGGGTTAGTGAAGACAAGTGCTCAAGCATTTTTCTGAAAACATAAATATGAAACATAAAGCTGATCTTCAATAAATTACTTGCTCCCCATAGAGTTTGCTCTGTTTTGTAGCTGTCAGGTTTTCAAAGGCACTTTGGAGCATTTTAGAAGGTTTACAAATTGAGTCATCTTTTGCTTGCCTATTTAGAGATGCCTATAAAAACTTTTTTGTTTCAGCGGAAGGTAGGTGCCAAAAGAAACCCTGAAAGAACCCAAACTGGAGGTCCTGATCCAAAAACACATTAAAGCACATGCTTTGCAAAATTTGTTCAAAATAGCAACTTGTGCAAGCCTTGCACAATGCTAATCTTTGCTGGGCAGTGGTGACTATGTGATGACTATGATGACCTCAGCACCTGAAAAAATATTACAAGATTTTCATTGGTTGCTGCTGATATTATGCTTTCAGATAATTAATACTGATGCTCAGAGCATGGACTTTTTTCTCCTCTAAGCGCTATTTTCCTGTGGCAGGATTAGTCACTGGGCATTTGGCCAGAAGCTTCACTATCCTCTGCAGAAATGTAGAGTCACTCTACAGAAATGCTTAGCTATGTCCTTGTCTTTCATAATCATGATCAAAACCTATGGATAACAGACTCAGTTAATGCAAGAGCAACCAAGGACAGCTGGAACAACAGAGGATTCATTTAAAGCAGTTTGAACAACCTTGGGATAAAGCAGAATCATCTTTCTTAAATGGTATTCAAGAGAGATGAAACAAATCTACTCCCACTGAAGGTAACCACAGAAGCTACAAAGACTGGTTATGTGCAGCTTAAAATCAGGCTGTGGGAATCAGATCATAGGCATCTCACAGGTGGTGGTTAGAGTTAGTCCAGGACACTCCTGGAGTCCCTGGAGGCAATTTAGACTTTACCTAGAAGACCATTTTCAAGGCAGTACACCACATTTTAATTTCCTTTGTCTCCTCTCTTGTCTTTTGTCTTGGAATATAGGTCCCAAATTCTTATGACTAATCGTTTTAGAGTGATAAATGTACTTATGCAATATGTGGTGTTAATAATTATTTCATGCCTTCCTTGGCTTGGAAACATTCACATATTAAGAGATGTGTTCAAAATCCAGTAAAATACACATGAATAATAGTTCCCCTCCATCCCCCAAAGTTCTTTTTGATGAGCTAACCAAAAACCACAACCTGCTTTGTCTGCATTATGAATTCAACTCATATTTAGTTATTATACCACAGCTCAAGAAAAAAATAAGCCTATCTTTTCTGTAGTATAGGCAGGGCCTAATATTACCAGTGAGTACAAAATTTGGTTTAGCCCTTTTTGCGCAAAACTGCCATTCTCCATTTCTCTTTTTCATTTGGTCACTTTTTCAAATCATTATAGTATTTGGGAAAAAAAAAAGTTACAAAACAGTTATCACAATTAAGCATATTTGAACTTTTATTCCAGATTCTATCACTTCATGAAAACATACATCATAAAACTGTCTATTTCATGGCAAAAAGAATTCTCTGTGTAACTCAGTATCTTGTGTGCTACCATGATTAACAGAGGAAAGCACAGGAGATAAAACTGATCTTTTCCACTGCTGTACTCCCCCCACTTTCTAGTAATCAATGGTTTACAAAACCCAAATTATTATTGTGTTGGAACAACAGAACTGTAATGTTTCCAATAAATCAAAATATAATTGCTATTTGCGTACATTAAGTTACTCAGTGGTATTTTATCATACTATCTCCTTTTTTAATCTTTCTTTTTAATTTGTAGAAAAAAATATGTGTTTATACCAAAGAATCTAGAGAATTAACTGGAACACTTCCATTAATTTGCAGTAGCCAGGAAGATGAAATAGAGCTACAGCTAGAGAAAAAAAGACCTCAAATAATAGCATGATTCACTCTATCAGGGTGAGGGCAGACATGAATTTGCTCCATTTTAAAATCCAATTTAAAATCCTCAGGATACTGAATCTTGCACCTTTCCTTTCCTTTCCTTTCCTTTCCTTTCCTTTCCTTTCCTTTCCTTTCCTTTCCTTTCCTTTCCTTTCCTTTC
>JAWLRI010000879.1:323405-375584 GCA_034781795.1 Crypturellus tataupa
AGGAAGGAAGGAAGGAAGGAAGGAAGGAAGGAAGGAAGGAAGGAAGGAAGGAAGGAAGGAAGGAAGGGAGAAAGAAAAAATTTAAAATGAAAACAAGCTTCATTTGTGCAGAGGTCGGAACAGCAGTATCTTTCAAAGGGTATCCGTTTTGAAAGCACTGAAGAAGTTATTTTCCCTGTAAGTTACATACACAATTTTTGTACAATTATGTGTGTGAGATGAAAGAAAAAGACCTTAACTATACTATATACAGTTATTCACATATAATCCATTCTAAGAAACAGAAATAATAGGTAAATAATTTATGTTTTACCAGTAATATCTTTGCAACAAGATGGCTGTTATTTTTTAAAAACAGTGCAGCTTTTAAATTGCATCATTTATACTCAGTAATTACTGTATACCTGATGATTTCAAGACATAAATTTAAAGAACTACTTTTGTCCTTCCAGGTTACGATAAAATGTATTCCTTTTAGTCAAAAAAAAAACACTGTAAAGCCTTTTCAGGTAGTGCTGGGTTGCAGCTGTGTTATTTAGGGTTGTTCTTGTTCTGTTCTTTTCTCAGTGTGAACTTCTTTGCTCAGATCATGACATTCACTGGTTCTTTTAAACTAGGAGTAGTTTTATTTTCTCTAAAATTAAGACTTTCAGAACTATAAAGCAGTGTACTTGGAGAGGAGAACAAAAACACCAGCAGTCCCAGTATGTGCTAAAAAATATTTTAATAGAACAACCCTCAATAGATCACAGAGTCAAATGCAGCTCACAATCACTGTTAGGTGTTTTATGAAAGATCCATCCAGAAAATATGCACAATTCAACATTTAGAAAAAAAAAAGCTGGAAAATTTGGTTGTATCAGATACCTCTCTAACAGGTGCAAACACAGTAACTCAGTATCTTTTTGTAGGTTCCTATGCTGAGCAAGTGCTGCAATATGTTTGTATCTCTATGTAGCTGTATTTTCAATACATTCCTCTTGGTTCTACATGTCTTTGGGTTTGCTTTCTGAAAATGACAACTTCAGGCAGCAGCCAAGATTTTCAAAGCAGTTTCTTTCTCTTTGTCTTTTTTTTTGGAAACTGTCATTTTAACACTTGTCTGTATGCAAATACATGAGCCAGAAGCACACATGTATGCCAGCAAGAAAAAAATATGATGTAGTCTGCCTGAGAAAGTACAATTTACCAATGCAGCTCAGACACAAAAAACAAATACACCTTAAGAAACCGCAAACTCAGAACTAGGCCATGTTCTGAAAATCTGAGATCTTTCTTCTGTTTTCATGTCTTCATGTATATTGCCTATTTGTTAAAAGAAAAATTTCCATCATTCATCAGCAGCATGGGCTTACAAGAAGTCTACTGCCCTCTCTCCAGCTTCCTTCACATTTTTACCCTCCCAGTGTCCCATTTCCAACAAGCCGTTCTCTTCTCTCTTGAAAGCTCCTCTGCTTCTGCCCCTGATTTTCAATGGACTTACTTGTGTGTGACTTACCAGTTCACCTATCACATGTCTCAGCGCTGTTACAGTGGGGAACATGTACTAATGACTAAAAAAAGAATTTATTTCTGAGGAAGATGCCCTAATACATCCAGTAGGAATGAAAAATTCTGCTCCTACAAATCTGTCCTGTGCCAAGTGTCCCCACAAGTCCAGGTGATCAGCTTGCAGGATGTATGCAGGTCCAGGTGCACTGTGTTGGTGGCACTGCCCATCAGGCCCATTCTTGAAGTACTTCACAGGGATGGTGTTAAGGAGTTCTACTTAGGGGTACTCTCTTTAAAACATCTCAGACATTCATGTGTTTATGACTGCACTTGCAGGAGGGTAGAATTATATCTGCAGGACATGTCTCTGTGCAAAACAGCTTCCTGCTCACTTCTCACCTCTCTCACCGCTCCTGCTGATTCCTGAGCATCACTTGGCTGTTATTAATTTGCTGTCGTCGTGGAGGGGGGTGCCCTGGGGGTGCAGGGCTGGGTGATGTACAGATAAAGACTAAGAAGGCTGTTTCTAATCTCAAGATCTTATCTTCTAGTATTTTTATCCTCTAATCTTGTCTCCTCTTGAATCAATATGCTGTGATGCTGTAGGAAAGTCTAAGCAAAATTTATGATGTTCCAGTTGACTGTAGAGGAGCAGACAGTGAAAATGTAAAGCAGAGTAAGCAGAGGTGAATGCAGAGAGCCAGGGAGGTGGTCTACAGCAGGGCTTACCTTTCATTTCCACACCCAGATCTGGTGAACAACAGTGAGATTTTTGGCTTGTCAAAAATAATAATGACAAAAAAAAAAAGATGGATTTTTAAAAAACATCTTCAGACAATATGTCTTCTTTCCTGAGCAGCTCGAAGGAGAGTATAAGATAAGGAAATGATAATCTCCTGCTTGTATATGATGCATGGAATGACTACTTTCTTTAACAAATAAAAAGTCCACGTGAACAACATTTGCTCTGCCTAACTATTCCACATACTGCAATTATTTGTTTGCCTTTTTTTTTAACAACTCCCTTTTCTGCTCCTTTTGCAGCGCAGTAAATGCCACCACTAATGAGATAATATCAGTGTGTTTGAGAGCAGACTGACCCCGTTGTTTTCAAGCAGTTTCAACTTCTCGACAGTCAGGAGCCTGCCTAATGTTTTGTGGCTGCCTCTGGTCATTGACATGGTACAAACTGCCTTATCTCCCCGTGGGAGGAAGGTCATTGCCAAACCCACAGCTACTTGACTGGGGAGGAAGGCAGGCTGCAGTTTTTTGAGCACACAGCCGGAGCCAGGCAGAGAGCTTATAACGAATAGCTCAAAATAGCTGCACTCTGGACACATTTCAAGTTTTTTCTCTATGTCTATAGATGACATGCATTGTCACAGCGCTACAAGTGATTTAAGAAACTTGCTTAACTATTTTACAGTAAGAAAACCAAATTGTTTAAGATTTCTGCACGTTGAGCACTTTCTCAGATATCCTCCTTTTCTTTTTACAAAGCCCATTCACTGACTCTTTTCATGCTAGCAGAGAGCTCAGCTCACAAACCAATTGTTCTATTTTTATTCTCAATATTACAATTCCTTCTAGAGCTGTTGTAGGATGATGATGTACATCTCACCAATAACTCTCACTGAATTCTTTGAGAAACCTCCCACTGGGTGCAGGATTAACAAGACAGTAGAGGAAGTTGAATAAATACAAGCCCTCTCCCCTCTTGCCATGAGGACTCCTGGTGTAACACATTTATTTGAGAGTGCAGATGCCTATCAAACTGGGGTAATGTCTGTGTATCTGACTGTATAGAGTCTTAAGCGAATGAAACCAAAACAGTCTGCACCTTATGGAAGCAGGATGCACCAAGTTTTCTGCACATGTATTCTTTTCACTTTCAGTAAGTGCAGCTCAACAAGAGTTTCCTGGACTCTGCCCATGTACTGCACAGTTCCTCTCACCAGGATTTCCCAGCCTCAACACTTATTGTGCATGAGGTATACTGCAAAACAAATAAGTTTTAAGTTGTTTTTATTAAGTTTTAAGTTGCTTCTGACCTCTCCGTGATGGAGATGTTGGCATCACAGAATACAGAAGAAGCTGATCAAAATTTGGTACCACAGTGAACCATCATATGTGATGTCACACCACTGATACTACAGTATTCTTTAATGCTGAAGTCTGATCCACAAGGAGTACACTGATTCAATTTAACTCAGATGGAGCTATATAAGGAGCCAGGGATTCACCCTGATCTAATATACAAGAAATTTTCATCTTTTACTCTATTTGGAAAGCTAAAGCCACAAAATGGTATCCTAACTGACTTTTTTTCTTCCTTCATTACATCTCCATTTGGTTTCTCAGAAGCTGAAGACCAACAACATTCAAACATTCACTGCTGTGGCAACTGAAATGGATAAAACTGAATTAAGAACAAAAGCAGCTATCCCACCAAATTACACGGAATTTGCAACATATCCACTATCCCTATATAGGGTCTCAATCATTGTAAAACACACATATTTCACTGGGAATTTCATCTGTATGATGCCCAAGTCTGTTAAAGGAATTAAGTTACTCTATAGATGAAGAGCATGGATACATTCACAGACTTCTTCCCAGTATCCCCTCTCTAGGTCTTTATCCAGTCATAATCCACTGCTTATACCAAAGGCATTCATTTCCTCTTATGAATTATTATTCACCGTTCAAAGGAACAGAAATGAGGCAACAGAAGATGACAGGATGAGGTGTGCTCAGGGCACTCAGGTCAAGGATTGGCAGGGCACAGATTCAATCTTTTCTCCACTGCAGACCTCCTGTTTGACTAAGCCAGCATCACTGCACCTCTAGAAAATGGGGATAGTCATAACCTTGTCACTTACTGTGTGCTGTGAGGGTACTTACAGATAAATATGTATATATATATGTGTGTGTATGTAGGTACATATATAGGTGCCCAGCCCACAGCCCCGGCACTCTCTGGGTGTCTCCTGGCACACCCATTCTGGGGGTTGAGGTTCACTGCAGCAGGGCAGGACACCTGGTAGGTGGGACCCTAGCAGGAAGCTCGGGGCTGTGTGTTTCCTGCTGGGGAGGAAGAGCCAAACTGCTTTTAGGCAGCCGCAAGCAGGCAGATGCCTTTGTTCTCTGTTGGAGGCGTCAGAAGCTGCCACGCAGCTGCTCACCCTGCTTGCAGCCCCACCAGGGAAGACCCAGCGACACCAGAGCGCTCCCACTACGTGCTCTGAGGCAGGGAAATGAACACACCTACAGGATGTCAACTACAAGTTAAAAGATCCAGCTTCTGACCTGAAGGTTGCATGCCTTTAAGCAACTAACACTTCAAGAAGCTTGACAGGGACATCTAAGGTCTCTTAAGGCTGGTGCTATTCGGCACTGGGCTCCATGTTTGCTGCTATGTTTTTGCCTTGCTCTTTGCCAAGCCCAGCGTGTTGCTTTGGTGAGTGGTGCTTGGTTCCTTTGTTTCCCAGTGTGACTTAGCCGAAACCCATGTCCCTGCACAGATGTATGCAAGTGAGGCACGGTGCCCCCAGGCTATAGCGTTGTCCCTTTGGGATGCCTCGCAGAAACAAGTCCCAGGTAAACAAGTATATCCACACTTTGATCCTGTGGCCTACCTGATAGACCTTTCAGCAATGCCTTTCATATCCCATGGATGCTGCAGTGTGGCTTGGTCTGAACTCTCGCGAATATGGTCGTAGACAAAATATAAGATGCAGTGAATGTTGGAACACATCCTGTATGTAGCTTCTCTTGAGAACAAAACACATTCAGTGCTAGTAATGTGAATAAATCAAATTATTCACAAAATATTCTCTTTCTTGCTCACATGTATTGTTTTTTCTAGTGTATCCCATGCAGAAAACTTGCTGAAGGGACACTAATATTTAAAAAGGCAATAATTTATTTTAATGGTCTGTTTTTTTCCCCTCCATCTTTGCAATGAAAGTAGTTTATCACCTTAAATAAAAATAAAGTAGAAAATATCACCTAACTCTGTGAGAATATTTCAGTCGGGACCTTGCTGCTTAATAAAGAACAAAACAGGAATCTACAAGCAAAACAATTTGCACAATATGCCTGTCAAAGAACAGTTTTTACCATTCTTAAAAGGTACAGTAATACTCTCTAATGACTTTCAACTACCAAAAATATTCTGGTCAGAAAATTATCCTCTTGTTTAAAGAATGAAACCAAAGCACTATTATAAATAGCTTTTAAATCTTATTTATGTCAATAAAATGGTAGTTTTATGTCAAATCTGAAGCCAAGTCTCATCACAAATAAACAGAGGAATAAAAAAAAAATAGATCAGAAGAGTCATAACAGAACTAACAAGATGACACAGTCTTAAATAAATGCACTTCATACTATATTTTTCTTTCAAAGAGAAAGAGCAAAAGTGCAAACTATTCATTTAATGTATGTTTAAGCAACTGTAACAGCATAGTAAGAGCTTGTATTTTTTCTAGCACAGCCTTCTGTCATAATCTCATTGCATACTTTCAAATGTATTTTTAAAATGCTCAGCTTCTGTCAACATATTCATTCAGAGCTGTGTTGTTTAGAAGGTGAATGCAAAATTCACAGAGTTTGCAGCATCCGCTCTGACTGACATATCTAAAACCACGCAGCACTAAATTACCCCTTTTCAAGTGAAAACACAATAAGGAATAATTGATAACAAAAAAGGAAGACAGTGCCTGTATTTAGCTCCAGTATCTCAAGGTAATGTCAAATATACTTCTGAATTCATTTCTATTAAGAAGAAGAGGGAAAAAAAAAGTGTTTACCTTGTCTGACTTTGCATGGGTAAACATTCCTGCATCAAGTGCAAGTAGCTATATTTAGAAATGTTTCCTTACCGGGAAACTAACTGGGCTGCAGTGAAAACAAAACAGTCCTGGGCCTGCTTCTGTCACCCTGAGATGGACGAAGGCAGCAGGACTCCCAGCATTGCGTTGTGCACAACGCTGCACCCAGGAGCTGCCCATCACCTCTGCCATGGGACAGGGCCTGCCCCGGAACCGCGCACATAGACCAGGGAGCCTGAAGCCGTATGAAGTGATACCAGTCATTTTGAAAGGAACAAGGTTATTGAAAAAAATGTTACACAAGCAGTGGTAAACCTCAGTGGTCTGGGTTTCAGTCAACAGAAAAATCCCTCCAACAAATAGTAAACACAACTAAAAATAGGATCTGGTTCTTTTTAAACTCATCTTAAAATAATTCACTTTGTTGTTTGCATTCTGTTTTGCAGTTTCACATTAATATGGTGAGGGTCTTATCCCGTTGTCTATTTGAAGCTTCCCGCACACAGAGAAGTCCCTAGGTGTGAGGGTCACATCTCAAGAGCAAAACTTGCTCTTGAAAAATGCTCAAATCATGTGCAATCATGTGCATCAATTTGATGCACAAAATGCAGAAAAATACTAACCTTATTATCCTGAAGAAGCAATGGTACAAGACAGAAAGGGGTATTAGACTACAACTTTCTTCAGTTAATCTCAGCAGTAGGTTGTCCAGGAAAGGTCATAATTTTTCTGAATCATTTCCATCTGGTTAAAGACTGCCATTCCCCAAGCATTCCTTCCCACCAAGTCTCAGCTGTCACTGGGAAGCCAATCATCCTCTGCTAATAAGAGATAAAATGCATCTCCTTCTGCACCAGACATGAGAAATTGGACTAATCTCATCTCCTTCACACTTGAGCTAGACATCTAGACTCTCTTTGCAGTCAATGGAGAGAAACAAGTATTTCTATGTAAGATTCAGCTGGCCTCTGTTACATAGATGTTTTAGTTTGCATTATGCTCTAGAAATGTATATTTTTCTTCATGGAAAATAAAAATCAGATGTAAATTTAGGTGTGATAAACCTTATCCCAGAAGGGCTAATTGCATCCCTTGCAATTAGGGAACAACTAGGGAATAAATCGCTTTAGTCGCTTCAATCTGGATTTACTAGTGCATCAAAACTTGTCACATATTAAATTTTGGGAGTGTAGCCCAGTCTATGGACTGGTTTCACTGAGTGCAGACCTGCAACACACCACACCTCACTCCTGGTTTAGTAGTAGTGGGAAAACTCTAGCCCTTGAGGCAGCTGATCTGATCAACATCCATTTCATCAAATGGATGAAATCCATTTTGAGATGAAGTGTTGAATCTCTGCAGCCTACTACCTCTTCCTTCAATCCCAAATGATAATTTTCTTGAAGAGGGAATGGATTTTCTACTTTATCACCAAACCAGACATCACAGACCATCTTTGGGATTAGGAGAATTGCAGACTAATACATACTTTTAAAAAATGCTGCTACTTTGGAACATACACTAGTAAGCACGTTTAATAAAATATCCTGTATATTTCAAAGCTTTGGTATATTTGTCTCATTTCCTTTGAAGATTTATTTTTATTTTTTCATCTTTTACTTCTGAAATTTTGACAAGAGTTTCCTTTTCATTTTGCCTTAACAGGCATTCCACCACAACAAGGGATTCTGTGATCTTAATCTTCTAATTTAGTTACTGTGTATCTGTAAGGTATACTTGTATTTCATTGCTGTATCCCTAGTTCTCCAACCATATTTAGTTACTCTGTATCTTAAATCGGATGTGTTCTTGAGTTTTCAGTTCATTAGGGTTCACTTTAGCTTTTCTACTGAAACAAAAGAAATATTTCCATGGTCATAAAAGCAGTAGCTATGGGGAGAAAAAGCCTTTGAACACTTGGCACAGTAGGTTTTTTTTTTTTTTTTTTTTTTAATATTCTCTTTGTGCGTGAATTTTAAAGAAAAGTACACCATTTATAGGAGCCTTCAGCTAAGAAAGTAAACAAAGGTTCTTTTAAATATAGCTCCTCAGGCAACTATAATGCAGATTACGAAACAAGGATGGGAACACACTTACTTTACACTTACTGTGCAATGTGTAATCATGCATTTTGAATGAACAGCAAAATTACTGTAAATGCCTCTAATGGGTTCATGGTATCATGGTCTGTCACTCAAGAGTTTTCCTGAATGCTGAAACTGCTTTGGAAGTAACCTGATTTTAGCTACTGTTTTCTGTGGCCACAAAATACAAAACCTCAAGTCACAATTTTGTGTGAGCATCCCCTCTAAAACAGAAACTCTGAAGCTGTGCATACAGAAATAATCTGTTCCTCTTTTAGTCAATACTGGAAAATATCTTAGATAGATAAGACATAATTGCCTGCCTGAACTTCATTCAGATTTCATCTAAATTTTATATGTACAGACACAGACTTTTGTAACCCCAAATAATGAACATAGCATGGGAAGATAAGAATCTGAAATAAAACATGGAAACAATTGCAAGGGATTTTAACTTGTTGAGATAGAAAAAGGCAGAAAGAACACTACATATTCTCTGCTGGGAACTTGCCAGTACTTTGCTAACTAGCACATTATTAATTAACCAAACCTCACAAAGTATCTGTCAAAAATATACTCAGTTGTGGACTATCGTTAGCCTAAAAGAATAGGAGAAAGCAGAGAGCAGGGCTTGCAGCTCAGATGGCAGCTGAGCATCAAAGTCATCGAGCTCAGGTGTCAGTGCTGCTTGCCCTCATTCTCCTCTGAGTCCGTTCCCCTGTTCCTTGCCACAGCATCTCGGCTAGGCAAGGAGCCCTCCTCTGGGTACCCGGATGTTTCAAAAACTTGGTAGACACCTAAATGTTCAGCAGAGCCAAGACAGCACTGCTGCCCACTGTGTATTGCAGCAGAATGTCAAGCATCTACATTCACACTCATAATCCACCCCTCTTGATCGAAGGGTAAATAGATTTTGCCTACCATAATGGGTCATCTACTCATGCCTGCAGAACTCACAGTTTTAATGAGCTGAACTTACTGTTAGGCTCAGCTCATTATCTTCATTTTGCAGATGAGAGTGTTGAATGATTTACCCACAGAGGAAAGACTGAGGAAAAGAAGCTGTGGAGAAAATTTCCATCTCCAGCTGCTACCTTCCTGTAGCACTAGTGATCTGTAATCTTTGTCAGGTCAACCTTCCTTATTACTTTAACAGGAAATAAGGAAGGGCCCATGCTGAGATATCTGAACACACACCTTTGCTAGAGCAAGGTACTAGTTCTGAAGTTGTTTCAACTTTCCTCCTCATCTAGCACTTAGTGAAGCACAAACATGCAATCATGGGAAATTCTAAAATTAGCCATAAATCTCTGCTTTGAACCAAAAGGGCACTGACATTTAATTTTTGCATAATTGAAAACCTGGGACAAGGGCACAACTATTGCAGAATCTACCTTTGAATCAGTTTCTGTCAGTTTGCAGTGATTGCTTTTTCGGTCTAACCCACAAGTTTGTACTTGCATGGTTAGCCCAAAATGGTACATTATTTACCTACATCAGCATTAAAACTCATGGATCTGACAGTGTTCAATCTTGGAACTAAAGACCTCATTCTGTATACTTAATTTAAGAAACATGACAACTATTCCTGAAAATACTGATCCTTGTGCAACTACCTATATAAAAAGTTGAAATGAAATAGAGTTTTCTTAAAGTTTTCTGCTTATTTTGTCCATGAAACTGTTTCACAATCATTGGAAATTAAGATCTGAGTGCTTTTAAACATGAGGCCTGATTTTGCAAAGCCTTTTGCATCTCTGTTCTTAGGTACCTAGTAAGATTATTTTAAAGCCCTTCTTCACCATAGCTTATACACAACTGAATATTTTGAAGCAGAGATAACAAAAGAGTATTGCTTTGTTGCTCCATACTTTAATAGGAGAAGTCTTCAGGAAAAAAAAAATGTCGATAGAAGTAGCAGTTTTGCTATAATTAAAGCTTAAAATCCCTGAAATTTGGGCTTGTTTTAAAAAGCCTTTTAAAAATCTGCAGGCTTATGTGGCTTACCTTGCAATTTGCTGGCATTATGGACATGACTGGAACAATCCAAGAAGGGTGTTCACAAAACCCAGTTTGTGCCCCAAACCAACATCAGCTTTGATTAAAGTTATTCTGCATGCTCTATGGGTTCAAATCATGGCTCTGACTATCTCTTACCTAACTTTATTAATTCCAGCTTTTGGAAATGTAATGTTAAGAATTTTATTATGAGAGGCATTTAGCATGTGAAGAGTCACAGCCTAAAACCACTGGATTGTTTAAAATCACAGCACCTGAGTGACATTTCCCAGTTAGCCTTTCTTAACAAGCATAGCATGGTTCAAGACAATATACCATTGCCTTGGAAGGTAAGCTGCAGCTAGACCAAGACATTTCAAAAAGAGGTATAGGCAGCCTGTAGCTACAGCCAGCTCTCAGGAAGCTTGTGATTTTGCAGGGGAGATGTAACATATTTGCAAGGTGAAAATAAACCACATATATGAATTCTCAGTGGAGAACTGTTGGAGTGGAGAGGAGAAAGGTGTGGGGCAGACACAGAAAGGTGAAAAAATCCAGTGGAGTCTCTCTCTGGAGAGGCTTTGCTGGGGCTAGAAAGGAGGAGTGCATTAAGAGATGATGTGTGAAGCAGGGAGGAGCGTGAAGGAAGGAGTGCGTGGCAAAAGCCACAAGTCCAAGGAGTCTGCCCATGCTGCGTGCTGCCCTTTGATGTCCAAAGGAGATGGCAGGGAGATGGGAAACTGAACCGAAAGGAATGCTAAGACAAAAAAAGTGTACAGATCCTACACTAGACAGAGAATAAACCGGAATGAAGAGATGGCTAAGGCATCTTTTTCTAAATTCTGTAAAAATACTGCTCTGACCTTGTTTAAAATACAGGAAATTTACTGACAGAAACCCAAAGCAAACCAGAAACGAATGCAGATTTAATCTTGCCTGCTGATAACCCATCCAGTCCTGCAGCACCAGACTCGGAGAAACTTAGTGCAGTGAACTCACCTGGAGAATATCTGAGCAATTCCCAGGGGTGGTAATTTCCAGGGGTCACATTTTACGTTTCTAGTGGCATATGCCAGGAATCCTAATTTGCTGGGTTTTGTTCAGAGGTTAAGTTTTGCTGAGCAAAGCAGTTTGGAAAGACATGAGGGATCACTGGGCAATTTAACTCTGTATTAACAGAGAGGTTTTTTTTTTTGTTATTGCATAAACTTATATGGGATTTTCTTTAACCATGTTATTATGTGTGTCAGAGAGAACTTTCAGAGGGGAAATTATGCATTTCTAAGGGAAACTCTCTGGCTGCAGCATGCTGTAGAATAATCGAGATTGGATTGTGTGATAAGAATGATATACACAGGAATTCAAGGTAAGTCACCGTAACTGCAGGTTTGTGTTTGCCTGTTTACCCATCCTCACATTCCTCTTTCTGGGGAAGGATAAACCTCAGTGCAGAGAAGACCTCATTGTTCCAATGAACACGGATTATTTGGACTTCAGGTTTATATATAAAAATATTTTTGATATTCACCATTAAGTCAGGATAGTTGCATATATTCTGAAGATAATATTTACAAATATTTTATTCTCCAGGAGACACACATGAGTATTTCATCTTATTCTTTAGATAAGCATGAAAAATCTTTGGTTAAACATATCCTTCAAAATGTTTAATGATTTTGTTGAAAAGGCTTAAAGAGAATCATCTTTCTGATTAGGATATTTCTCTTCTAATACAAAAAGTCCAAGCCAGCAATATTTTTTAAGGAGATTCATTTTTATTTAAGCCAATCTCCTGGGTCATGAAATAGGCAAAGGGCCGTTTTGATTCTGATGATCTGGTAATACTTTACCAAGTTACAAGTATGTGTCAAGTTATTGTCTAGCTCGATTGGAGCTCCTTTACTCTTCCTCATACTTTTACATGCATTTATCTATTGTTCAGAGACTTCTCTCGGTTGCACAGTGCAAAATCCAGGTACTTCATCTTTTAACACTTTATCCCTAATAATAATAATAAAAAATAGTCATGGCATATATGTATTTATCAAAAACACAAAATGTAGTCCTTCTGTTGTGCCATAATTCAAAAACTAGAAGAAACTAGAGATCCAAATAAAGAAATGAACAGTTCAGCTACAGAGGCATTGGGTCTGAAACAGTATTCTTGTATAAAATCGTGTCACAAGATTTCCTGAAACTGGTCTAATTCAAGTAAAAATAAAGCAACATTTAAAGCAATACACAGCACTGAATAAACCAGAAAATGAACCAGAAATGGAACTTGACTTACTGGAGAAAGTATACACTTGGTGTCTGTGAATGTTTATATCTACACTCACAGAATATATATTTAGCAAATTTGTGTCTTACGAGAAGAAAGTGCTGACAGTCATCTCAAGTTGGGATGACTATTAAAAACTCAGGGACAGAGAGAAAGAAAGCACTGTTCTGATGAAGTACTGAGCACAAGATTTCTAAACTGCTTTTGCCATGCTGTTCCTGAGGTTGGATCCTGGAGTTATTTATAGACATTGGTTTACTATCGTGAAAAATGTTACTCTTCTTTGGGTGAACTAGAGTATTTTTCACCTTATACCAGTCACAGATACTGATAATTAACAAAATAGAAGAAGGATTTGGGAACTTTACCTCCACCCAGTTCTCATTAAAGCTTAATATGCTTTTTTTTCCCCTCCCCCCGCAAATTTTTAAGTAGACATGAGTGTATTCTCTTTTCAGTTTCTATACGTGATCTAGCTGCTTCATTCTGGTTTCTCTTACTCAGTAAGAAAAAAGTAGTACTTTTCAGCACTTGTATAGCTCTGCTGGCTGCAGCAGCAATGCAATCTGAAATCCGAGGAGGTGAAGAGTTGCGTTACACAACACCTCATGCTGTTTGCACTACCAGACTTGTGTGGGGGTGCAACTGTATTTTCTCAGGACTTGTCCTCACCGGAGTCAGGCAAGACCTGGGCTGCATCCTCTCTTTTGGGCTCACATGAATGTAAACAGTTCTACATTCTTTGTTTCACTGAAATACACTTAAATACCTGGAGGTTGCATTCAGCTATTTGAAAGTCGGTGATATACTAGAAATATCATGCACACAAGGTAGATATAGTATCTATATATCCTGAAATGTAAAATATTTTTATTACAGCACTGTAATAAAAAGAGTTAGCTTCATGTACTAAAAAGTCCTTTTGTGAATGTATCCGTTTTCCTCACACTCACTGCAAATACCAAAATTATTTTCTACGGGTGGTCATAATGACTAATGAGGTAAACTTCAAGCTACTTCTTTTGACAAAGGTCAGTAACAGTCAAATGTTCACATGCAACAATATAATTTCCCTCAAGCTTTAGTGCCTGTCTTTGGAAAGGACAACTTTTTTTTACCTTATATATAAGGTAAAAATCCTATAATCTGAAAATCCGGGGTCAAACAGATTTGTTACTATGATCAAAAGTAAAACGGACAATTTTTACAGCTTTACTGAGCAGAGTATAGCTTGCTGCTAGCAAAGAGATTTATGAGTAAACTTAGAATCTCACAAGAAGTGTCTTCATGCAGTCCATAAATAAAATAGTCTAATGAAAGGTATTCCACTGCTCTTAAGCACAAGTAACATCTTCTGATACTTACTGCATGCCCTGGCAGATAGAAAACAACAGCTGCAAGGAAGGCATCCTTCCTTCCTCAAGCATAGGAAAGAGATTCTAAAGGTTTTTTTTTTTATTATTATTATTATTTACTTATATAGTAAAATCCCTAGACCACATGGACAATGCGAGTGGAAGATAATTCTGCTCTTTACAGTAATCCTAAATACTCTGTCTTGCCCCACACCTTGGAGACTGAGGAAGAATACAGTTGTAGCAGAGGGATGCTGGCTCTACTGTGGTACTTCAGAAGCTGGGAGGTTTTAACAATAAGAAAAGATTGTATAATTTTTCAGAGAAAAATGGTCCTGGGGATGTGCAGGAACCAGCATGGGGGGGTTCACGGGTTGCACAAATACTCTGAGATCCGCCCTTCGAGTCTCGGGGCACAGACCATCTTTGCACAGCAAAACCTCCCTAAAGATTCACCACTGTAGCAGCCACTATAAAATACTAATGCTTTGGAGATCTTTTCCCCTTGCAAATAAACTTTTCCAGAGATGGAAGATTACTGAATATAGTTATTATCCTGTAAGCTTGGAGCCACTGTGACTATGTGTTTTCCAAAGGTGTTTTACTTCAGGCTGATTATATTGCTGCAGTCTAACAGACACATGAAGACCAAGCTATCTGTACAAGTCTGGTTGAAAACTAATTTAGTTCCTTTCTTTTATTGTCTTTTATTTCAGATATTTACTCAAACTTCCTCTTTTGCCCTTTGATGTCATCTTTGTTGCTTGTTAGGAATCAAGATTAATGTTCTAGAGGGGCAATGGGCAGGCACCACTGCCTAAACCCACCAGGAACTTCAGAACAAATGCCTCCGGAAAGGAAATGAAGCAAACCGCAGCTCAAAGAATCATTTGATATTTTCCAAGAGACAGAGAAAAGTAGGTCTTATGCACAGGAAGCTAAAAAGACAAGTTCAAGCTATTCTGAAGTAACAACCACAAATAAAAGGGAAGTCCATCTACTAGCAAAGGCCTAATAACCAAAGAAGTTGAAGTCAGAAGACCTATCCACTCCTTCCCATCACTTTTGATTACAAAACCATGTCTACAGGAAAGCATTGTCCTAAACTGGTAAGTAAGTGCAGAGAATCTCTTGCTTTGCTCTTGGAAACCCTGTCATTTGTCATCTAAAAAGTACATAGGAGGGTTGTTTCCTTTCCCTCTAGTCTTATGTGAGATTTGGTTGAGGTATGCACAAAATTTTCCAGGCTCTTTATACCAGAAGTCTTTGACCAAACTCCAGCTGCTTCCTTTCCTTTAAAATGCTTTCCCTTCTGTATTTGCTTGGAGTTTGCTGAGGTTTTCTCCCTGTTCATCCCCAGAACATCTGGATAGTCCCTGGTCATGCCTTGACATGTGGCAGAGTGGTATAGAGTAGTTTGCCAAAAGAGGTGTGGACTATTCTTGGAGATGTAGAGACTGTCATTTTTGAATGGGATTATTCATTGTTTTCCAAAATCACTGGGGATTTTTTTTCTAGAACCTATATTTTCATGCTGGATTATTGCAGCAGAAATATAACTTTCCCCCACACAATTCAATTAGATCTACTGCCTTACTCCTTTCCCTGAGTTTTCACAAATGCCACTTCTCATGGCAAGTTCATGAAAGACAATATTTTGGCATTTATTCTTGATGTGAATTCAAATGTTGTATGAAAAGATCTGACAGACGACACCTTTGCTGAGCTATCAAGGCACAAAACAATAGAGGAAACCATGTTTTTATTGTCAAAAACAGAGTACCAGTAGCCACATACCCTCCATAGACATAGAGTGGATTTCCCAAAAGATTTCTACATTGTCCCTTTTCTTTACAGTTTGCCCCAAAACTTTAACAAGGATGCTATAAAATCCTTTATCTGTTTGGTCTTTCTCCCCACATTACTATCTAAAAATCCAAACAACTCCTAAATGTTTTAACCAGAAATATAGACAATAATTATAACACTAAAATCACTCCAATACATTAAAAAATGAAATAACAAACAAACAAAATGCATTACAGCAGCCAGAGTTCTTACCCAGAAGTAAAAAGTGGCAAAAGGGATGTAATTATGTCACCATTTTTGCAAACTTAAATAAACTCTAGATTAGAGACTAAGTATTCAGGACAATTGTACTTACCCCGGCAATAATATTTCTAAATGAGCTATGAAATATTATGGTATTTTAGCACTGCATTTTCCCTTTAAGGGATTGCTGTTCCAGTCAGCAAGTGGTGCTCAGTGGGGGCAATATTTCTGCACAGGGTCAGCTAAATGTGCAGGCAAACACTCAGGAAAAGATGAAACGGCACAAGTACAATCTTTTCTTTGATGCTAGCTATAAATATAGTAGCTATAAATAAATAAATCATTCAGCTCAAAATGAAATCCAACCATTTCACAGGTCCCATCAATTGAGTCTCTGCTGCTTGTAATTGAGAGGTTTAAAGGCAGTGTGGCTGAAACAGGGACTGGAGCTCCTTAGCCACAGCCATGAACACTACAAGGCTGCTGCTGGTGAAACACAAGTACCCATTGAACACAGCGAGACACGGGCTTCTCTTTACACTCTGTTTTTCTGACCAGCCAGTGTACCAAGGCAGTAACAACAACAGAAACCCAGCAATTAGATATTCCAAACAGAACTGCTATTTTAAGAACAGTAAACTTCATTAATGGCTTTGAGTTTTTTGTTTTATTTTTATTTTTTAAGAAGTTAGATGCATATGTGCACACAAACATGTAAAACGCAGATTATTTAAATGTTATTAAGGTATTTGCTACACTGACTTTTCCCAATTGACCCAGAAGGCCGAATCTATTTTGCTGTAACTTTTAAATCTGTTCTAAAAGATGTCACACGTCCACAATGTGATATTTGTCCTGCATCACTGGCCAGTTTAAAAAAAATAGCAAATAAAACGAGAAAAAAAGGTGATTAATTCTAAATTGGTTACCACATTCTCAAGTCCTTTTGGGAATTTAATGTACTGGGAGAAATAAGAATACCAGAGCACAGGAATTAGGTTCCTGGAGCATTTCCAGTTAAAATCTTGATTTTTTTTTTAAACATATAAATGAATCAGCATATACACAACAAAAGACCAATTCTTGGCCAAAGAGAAGCTATCACACAGAGACACATCAGCAAAATATGGATGTTGATAACTCCAAAACCACCTTACATCATTGCCATTTCCACCTAGGAAGACGTCCAGTCCTTAGAGACAGAAGCCTCTCCTAACATGAAAGCCTGAGAGAGTTGAGCCAGCTTAGCCTAAAGAAGAGAATACTGCTGAGAGGAGATCTTATCCATGTGTATAAATATCTGAAGGAAGGATGCCAAGAGGATGGGGCCAGACTATTTTCAGTGCTGGCCAGCAATAGGAGAAGAGATCACACACTGAAACGCAGGAAGTTCTACCTGAATTTGAAGAAAAACTTACTGACTGTGAGGGTGACAGAACACAGAAACAGCTTCTAGAGGTTGTGGGGTCTCCTTCTCGGGAGGAGATATTAAAAACCCACCAGGATGTGATCCTTGACAATGTGCTCTAGATGATCCTGCTTGTGCAGAACAGCTGGACTAGATGATCTCTAGGGGTCCATTCCAACCTTAATCATTCTGTAATTCTACAAAAGCTAAGTGAGTATACTCTGTGGCACAAACACAGATAAATTTGGGAGATTTAAACACAAGAATCATCACCTGTAAGACTGACAAATTTCGCAGAGAAGATATATTTCTGAACATTACACTAGTGAAATTGCAAATATTCACAGGGTCATTCAGTTTATATATATATATTTCAGCAGTTAGCTTCCTATATTGCTCTAGTCTCCATTACGACATTTCCCCATAAAATATATATTACTTTGTATAAACGCTATATTACAATACTAGCCCAATAATTATGGTGAATATTTATGTGTTCTGTTTAAGCATCACTATAGGTATCCTGCATACTTAAGGCTCTCAGGCATAGATTCATAGTTTTCAGATAAACAATAATTTAAAAATACATATTTCAAAAAGTTTTATTTAGTATTCTTTGTGAGAATAAGAAGAAAAAAGAAAAATCAAAGTAAAATAATTTTAACAGCATTTGAATGACTTGTCAAAGCTTTTAAAAGTGTGTATAGCCCTTAATGCATTATACTTAACAGATTATATTTAAAGAAAGCTTAATGAAAAAGAAAGCCTGAAAGCCTCAAAAAAATGGACACTGAAATCTGTCTGGATACTGAAGTCTATTCTTTCCCTCTTCTGTCTATTCTGCTTTACTCTGATTCCATTGCGATGTGAAGTTACACAGGCATAAGGCAGATAAAGTGATACAAAAAGGTGCAGCTCCAGTCCCTGCAGCATTTACACCACAGGATGTTTCACTGGAATGCAGTGTACTTTAACAATGTATTTCTGTAGTTTCTTTAAGTACTATTTTTGACCTGGATTGGTTTTGTTTTGTTTTTAACTGACCTCTAGATCTTTGTACATAAAATTTTAACATTCAAAAGCTACAAAACCCTGCTGAGATGTGGTTAGGCGCAGGTCCTAACAGTGTACAAATCCCGAGGTGTGTCATGATTTTCATCTCCACAAATACTCCAAGACCTAGTTCCTCCAGGAGCTGTGGGAATGAACCTCTATAAACACGGCCCAAAGTTGCTTTCTATAACTAAGGTGTCTTTTGCTTAGTTTGCAAAACAAATGCACAACTTTTCCACTGTCAAGCTTTAACACGCATTTCCCAGTCCAAGCTGTCACACCACACAATCTACTGCCAGTAATTGTCAGACCCATGTGAGTGTTAAGGAGGTGGGAGCACAAGGATCTTTCCTTCCCAGCGATAGTGACCAGCTTTAAATGCAGATACTTCTACTCCTGTAGAGCAGAGTATGAAATCACAGTGGCTAAGGTAGCAAAACAGTCATTCAAAATTACGAGACTGTCTTAAAAAGATCACTGGGATTCTTTTGATACATCTCCTTGTTTGTAAGTCTTTGAACAACGCCTCTGGGAGCATTGACGTTTTTCCTTGGTAAGACCCAGATCCTGCCACACAACCACAAATTTATGTAGCAGTGGCCAAACTATGGGACAACACTGAGCTGGGCTTGGAGGAAAGTCTTCAAGTGGAGAAGCAACGAAGGCCAGCGTCTTTTGTACTGGGGAGTTTTGGCTGCAAGTGACTCCTGGTGGGTGAGACTAGCATGCCAAACTGTGGGGAGGAAGGGAATGTGTCATGGGAACATGCTTGGTTTCAGTGCAGGACTACAGCTTTTCTCTTGCTGCATAGCATCCAACACAGAAGCTGGTGTTCAGTGACTTACAGATCAGGCTGACAAATCTGACATACAGAGCTCTGGAAGAGCTCAGGGACTTCAGTGATCAAGATTCAGACCATTCTAAGGGTGTATAAAGTGGCACAAGATGCAGGAAGTCCATCACTGTGTGGAGAGCAAAGGCCATTGGAAAAGAAGCAAAGGTCCATTTGCTCTGCAAAGCAATAGGTTTTTGGCTGAATGCATTTCAACAAAGCAATATTGTCAGCTTTCAGGGATAAAATTGTGTCCCTCGGTTTCCTTCTTTTCTTCATATTCACCTCTCTTACCCTCCATTAAAATCAACATGTCAAGAAGCCGCTTTCTCCAAGTCTTTGCTGTGAGGCTGTGCACAGCTAGGAGGGATGTGTATACCATCACAATGAAGAAATGAGAAAAGAATCACAAATGTAGGCCGATATATTAAGAGGTGTAATACAAGATATATTCTGTTCGCTGCTGAATCCAACTTGGTCCACTCTGCCCACTTATTCTAGTTAAATGCACATGTCAACATATAAAAAGTTATTTCAGACTGTAGCATTTCATTACTTGAGCCAAGCCAAATGAACACAGGAATAGCAACAGTACACATGCCAAGGAAAATGAACTTTTTTTTCCTCCTACTGTGACATTTTTGGAGGCAGCCAATTATACATTAAAAAAATCATGAATGAGCAGTGTAATTTTGGAGTTATAACTTAAAGGGAAGTATTCCTTTTAATATTAGATTAATATAATCACGACATTTTAACAGTATTTCATGGTTCTGCAATCTTCTATGAGGACCCTTTCTAAGTAAACCTATACACTATATAAAAAGCCCACAATAATCTTTTCCCACTAGTAAAATTGCTACTCTTATGACTGCTACATATATAGGAGTTTTTTCATACATAAACAGAATGTGGTCATTTGTGGGATCTACAGATTACATTGGGGGCATATTAAGGGAATAATGCATGTGCCAAATATGTTGATGTGTTTTAGAAAGTCTACATTTTTCTATCCTGTGTAATTCTGTACCTTTCCTGCCCTGACATAAATGACCTCATTAACAAGATATTCTCATAAATTTATTTATATTTTTTTCTGTCTCAAAATTCAAACATTTTTGACTGCAGCTTATTTCTGTTTTGTGACATTCAATTGTAAGTATCGCCCTGGAGGACGAGGAGAGAAGAGAAAAAAAATGAAACAAAATAAAAGAAAACTCTTAGCACACAAGGGAGTTTTCCTGCTGAATAACATAATCATTGCTTCAGTCAATCTGGGCTACGGTCAGCCTGCCCAACCATCTCATGAAATTAAGTAAATGCAGAAAACATACTTTTAAGATTAAAAATTACCTTCCAAATACAAGACATTTATTTTTGCCTTCAAAGCCGAAGAAGAAAATCACACAGCAGTATATAGAGTACCCTATTCCCTATATATTAAGGTTCTGTTATCTTTATAGTAGTTCCTGTCACCATTTAGTATCTTACCCCCCTGGTAGAAGGTTTTACCACAGAAACAAACCTCTATTTTTACAATCTCAGCTCAGGACAAAATTTCATAAGGACTTTAGAATCTGACATACTTTCAGTGATCTCTGCAGTAGCAGCTACTCTGTAGCTGGGACTTGAAACAAATACAGTTCTCAACATCTTGAACTGAGATATTTCTTCTATTGATACTAAGTTATGCTAAAGAATGTGCTAAAGAACATGAGCTATGGATAACTACAGTACTGTAGCTGTATAAAATGCAAAGTATACACATATGTATATAAACATATATAAGCATACACCTATCAAGGCCCATTTACAACCACATAACCAGTTAACATATGTAATGACTACACCAAAAAATGTTCAGTAAGCATGCAAGACTATTTAGGAGCATCAGGGGTAAATGAGTTATGGCCTGAAGAAAGCTGTGGAGGTCAGGCTCCAAAATCCCTTAAGAAAGCCTATTTTGTTTGTATTTTACACATCTAGCAAGAGTGGCTCCCTTTTCAACTTCACCCTTCTCCTCTGCCAAGCTACCATCTCCTCTGCCTCATGTTCCTGCACAGACCTCGTCCTTCAGAGAAGTCCTCAACTGCACAGTCATTTCCGCAGCACTGGGCTCGGACCTTTACCACGAGGCAGATGTTCACTACAGAGCAGCCTAAAGATAAGATTGAATGGACAGACCAGCCCTAACAGAGTCTTCACTGGCTAGTCACACGGTTTTGAAAAGGGGTATCCAATTTCTAAGGTAATCGTACATATAATCAGCAAGGTGAGCATAGTCTGTGGATACAGTCCTTCTGCTCTTTGGGACTGGTTTCTGAACAACTTGCTTGGGCTATTTCAGACAGGCATGGAAGTGCTCGCAACAGAACAGATCTCTTTACCCCAGATCCTGGACACTCACCAAGGGCATATCCTACTGCCATGGAATTACAGATTATTTTAGACACAAAGACGGAAAAAATAAGTGTTTCCCTTCTGATTAAAAATACCAAGGCACACCGAACACTGCACAGAGATACTAACACCCTTTGCATGGCACCCACTCAGTCCTGCAAGCCTTTCACAGATTAAAAGTCTGTCACAGGGAAGATGACTTGCTGATTGCGGCTTTAGAAACCCTCCAGATACATGTGGTGACAACAAGTTCTGAAAAGCATAAAAAGGTTGCAGCCACTAAACCCTTTGAAAGTCGGTAATAAAAATAACGTTGATGTGCAGCTCATGGGAAGGCAGTGCAGGGATTGTTAAAATTTGCTTAGAGAGAACATGGGCTTCTGCTGCCTCCTAGGGTATGTCCTCACGGCAGTGCCTGCTGCTTGTGAGACACCTGAACTAACTTGAAATGCACTGACTGGACTGAAGCTGGCAGCACATTTGGAGCAGCAGAGAGGCAAGGATGCTCTACCTCTGAGTGAATACCTGGCATCCCAGATGGCTTTTCTGCCTCCCCTGGGCAATGTGCTGTAATATCTATTAGTGACTGACAGAGTTTGTTACAGAGTCTGTGATTCTGTGACTCCTAAGAAAGTATGATTTTGCTGAGGAATAACTTTAAAGGCTGAGTAGTATACCTCAGAGTGAGGTATTTATGCAACTCTCTACCCCTGTCCTATAGTATCTGAATACGTGCATACAAGTGAAGTAGCAAAGTATTATTTCACAGACAGGAAGGCTATGTCTTGTTCACATTTAGAATGAGGTTGTCCAGCAGATTGTTCCACGTTTATGAAGTCTAAGCTTAGCATGCATGCCACCAGACCTTGATTTTTTTTTCCCCCAAAAAGCACAATTCTTCAGCTACAAGAGCTTGAATATCTCCCTAGATAAGTCATTTAAGAATCTATTATTTAGTCGTATTCTAGCATTGCATAGAATTACACTCCAGGATCAACTAAATAAACTAAGTACTGTACCTATATGATCAAAAGGGGGTTTGAGGTAATCTGCACCACCTCACCTCCTCATATGCAGACCTCAGCTCCCCTTTCCTGCTCTCAGTGGATAGAATGTGTAGCAGAAATATTGACTAACACGTGTTTAACTTGAAACACCCTAGAGCTCAGCAACAAAATCAAAGCCAAACTTCTAAACAAGAAAAATATGAATATCATTCATCAACGTTATTTGCTAGCAAGAGAAGTTATTACATTACCAAAGAGAATATACAATGGTGATTTGTTCACTATTTTGCTTCTATACAAAACAAAAAGCTTCATGTTGCAAATAACAGTTTGGTAGTGAATATAGGGGTGAATATAGAGTCTCTAGGTTTCTCAGCACTTTTATCTCTCTGCCTCCCTCACCTCATATGCCATGTGAAGACCATGAATATATTGTTAAAACGGATGAACATGTCTCTCTTTTGATCCAGTCTGGCAGATCACCAGAGAACTCCTGTGTACATGTATGTGTGTGTGTGCATGTGTATATACATATGCATATATATACATTTTCTTTTACAGGGCTATGTTATTCTGCAACATGCCTTTTACGCAGTATTCTTTGTCTTGCTTATTACATTCACTGTAAAGACATAGAGTCTAGTTCTACCTATTTAGACTTGTAGTACTCTTGTCTGTCCCCTAGTATCTGACATAGGTCATCAGTAGCAAAAGGAAAGGCCCAGGGCTAAACAGACACTTGCTCTTATTCAGTATTACAGTTCCAGCAGGAAATATGACACCAACTGCAAGGCCAGTAACTGTTTGAATAATATAAGTCTACTTTTTTTTTCCAGAGTACTTTCTTTGATTAAGGATGTAGAATGAAGTAGAAAGAAGTAATATCAATTTTAAACAAAATTCACTTTGAAGTGGAAGATTAGAAATATTTGTTTTCAGTATATAATTTAAAAGATAATTCTACAGAATGCAAAATCTTTTCACAAAGGGTTCCATTACGAACAAAATTTCATTTTATGATAGAAAAATATTCCAAAGGAAAATTCTGAACTTGTACATAGTGCAGTACTTTCAGCATACAGCCATAAGGAATTAAGATCTGCTACAATGCCTATTTTTAGAAATAACTTTCTATATGAAATTGTTTAAGATTGGTAACATTTGGAGCTGGTCAAAAAAGTTTCAATGAAATGTTTTTCCACTAGAAAAAAAAAAAACTAATCATAAGATACTGTTTTTAATTAATTTCTCCTTTTTATTTGAAAAGATCAGAATAATTTCTAAACTCCTTCATTTTCACATTTCTAAATTAAGACATTTAATTTTGGAGGATAGTATAACTGTTTATTTAGAAATTTTATTTAGGAGAACCCATTAATATTAGGTTCTCTTCACATACGGTTTATATATTCTACTTGCCTATAAAAGGCAGAAAAAAAAACTATAACTGAACTCATTTCTGTCATTTGTTGGAGGATCAACCCAAAGTACATGGAAGATTTGACCTTTTGTCCAAAAGGGTGTCAAAAAAGGAAAAAAGTAGATAAAAATATACTTTCCCACTCAGCAATAGTAAGTAAATTTTCTCACGAGCAACAAAACTGATTGGTCTTTGATTCTCCTGTATTCATTGCTGAACTCTCTGACATTTGAACAGGGCCAGACTTACACTGCCTCTTCTTCTGAGAACAAGCGGATTAACAGAGCGTCTGTCGTCTCCTATGGATCTGTTTTTCTGAAAATGTAGAGGGAACCAACACCACCAGGATCATGACACCTTCTCAGTTTTCATTCAAACAGACCAGCAGGCTCAGAAGTTACTAGTGGAGACCAGCAGAACTGAACAAGCTATCACACAGCTTGTGTGGTCACCACTGCTTTGTGTTCAGGAACTTGGGCGAGTGATAACAGGAGTAGCAGAGCAGCTGCCCTAACCTGATAAATGTATTTTATCAAAGAGCTTCCACATTTTGTATTGCTCCCTGGTCAAACTGAGGGGGAACGGTTTGCTCCAAGTGCAAGCAGTGCAGTTGGCTCCCTTAAGTGACAGGTCAGCAGAGTGTGATGGATCAGGCTTCTCCTCAGAGTGTTTCATTTGAAGAGAGTTTCAACTCTTTGCTTTCCTCTACTATATGGGCTACATAAAGACTAGCCACAGCCCACTTCAGTAACTGACAGTCACAGCTTCTGCTATTAATTTCTGCAACCCATAAGTATGAAAATCTTTTCTTCTGAACTACTAAGTCAAGCTTAAATAATAATTCTATTTCATCTAAGAAAAGACTCAGCAGCATCTGAGTAGACTGTTGAACTTACTCTGCAAAAGTAATAACTCCTACAGGAAGAGTCCCGGATTGGACTAGCAGAAATGGCAACAAGCAGCACTGGGAGTAAGATTTCCCTCAGGTTAAACAGCTCAAGCATATCAATATGGATTAGGTTTCCAATGTCATAATAGCCCGTGAAAGATTGCATTCCCCAAAGGCTCCATTATTTACCAGCAGCTTTAAATCACTTTACTATTTCTATCTCCTATGGTATCTGCAGTTAATTTGTGTGCTCTTGTCAAGGAACGTTAGCAGAGAGTATATCTTCTGCAAGCAACTCTCCTTGTTTCTTATGAGATGAAAGGTAGCTGAAAACTGACTGCACGCTGCTCCATGGCATATGGTGGCAAGCCCTGACCTCCCTCCGCCCAGCACGCTCCAAGATGTCACAGGCAAGAGTAATTGTTTGATGGGTGGTTTTGGTTCCACCAGAATAGCTCCAGCCAAGATAGCAGGAAAGCAGCTCAATTGTACCAATTGCCTAATTACAGCAGTCCTTGAAACTGCTCTAAATGAGACCAAGCTATTAGAGCTGGATCCTAATCAGCAGGCAGTGCAATCACTTGGGAGCACACACTGCCATCTGCATGCTCGTTTATTGGGATTTGGAATTATTTAACGTTTGATTTATGATGGTGAATTGCATCCTGGCAAATGTTCTCTCTGCAAAATTCTTTGCTCCATTGCCCATTAAAAATCAGGGCCTGATCCCTGTGAAGGCCTCCTGCTGAGTTCACTGTGTTTTGGATCAGGCCTCTGGGTCTCAAGACTGGCAGAGAGTATTCCATTTCTGTCCAATTTTCTTGCTCAAATTTAGAAGAAGATCAAGTGTTTTCCATCAACATTTTTTGTGTTGACTTTTAGGAGAATCTTCACAGTGGGTCAGGTTACTGCAGTACAGAAAGGATGACCCAAATTGACATATATATATTTTCCTGAAAAAATGAGCCTGGAGCAGACATCTGCCTTGAAAAATTTCATGCCAGATGGCTAAAATTTGGCAAAGATGTATGCAACTGAAAATAGAATTTTATAATGGAAAGTAGCATACAAACTTAATGGTAGGAGGGTACTACCATATACCATATATGATAAGGTTCCATAACAGGAGCCTTAAGGAAAGAATTCAGGCTACAATTCTTTCACATATACTTCAGAAAATACTATCTATCCATATTTCTTCCTTTTGCTTGAAAGGCCTGTCAAATTTAGGTCTTACTTTTGTCTGATCCTTCACACAGTAAACTTGCAACTTGGCAGCTCAGACCTGGTCTTTCCCACTAAACTTTATTAAGCAAGGTATCTGAGAAGTATAAAACCATGTCAAGGGATTAAACAAGCCCAGGTTGCTACAGTTCCTCTCTGGACTGAAAAAGTAGAAAAGCTGTGCGCTTGGATTTTGCTGAAATATAAGCTGTTAAATCATCATTACTTGGTTCTCAGATTAAAAACAAAAATCTGTCTGGATGTTTCAGCATTAGAAAATATATGTAGTTTCAGATCTACCATACCTTAAATTGCCAGCATATTGCAAGCATCCTCAAAACACTGAGGCATGACAAGTAAAAACATATTTTCACTGAGGCTAATGCTGAACTTTTGGGGTCCCAATTCTGTTTTCATCTTAGCCCTGTTGATTCAGTTCTCTTGAGTAGAATGTGAGGACATGAGCTGGAATATGATTTAAAATCACGTAAGAAATTTGCTGTAATTTACACCTGCATAAATCCAGAGTAACTCCACCAGCATAAATAACTTGAAGTAACAAGCACCAATTTGGCTTCAAGTGTCAGGTGCAGCAAACTTATTTTATTTCTTTTAATTAGACAATAGTTTGAAAATAAAAAATTTAATGGCTTCTTGGTAGGGAGCTGGACTGCCATAAAGTAAATGAGAGAAGGATTTTACTTGGCTAATGACACTCTATTTCAAATACACATTTACAGGATCCCTTTCTGTGAATCTCCTGTCCAACTCTTTGGAGCGAACATGCTCCAAGAAAATGTACAGTAAGAAAAAAACATTTTTCACAAAGATCACATACATATTTATGTCAAGAAGGTAAGCTTCAAAAAATCAAGTATTTATGCATATTAATAAAAAGTAAAGGACCAGGACAAAATGCATAACAGAATTAATCTACAATGAAAAATGGCAGTGCATCTCCGTAGATATTTAGATGTCTCCACAGCTACTTTTAAGCATTATCTACCCAATTTAGTAGCTAACACAGCCCACATAACTCCCATTTGCAAGAATTCTTCTAGAAAGCTTTGTAATAAGCATGACTCAATCTTCAGGCAACTGGGGGCGAAAAACAATCAGTGCCAAAATATGTTTTTGTTAGCAAATGCATTTGTTAGGTTTATTTCTGACATATTCTTGAAACCTCAAATATGCACCACACTCATTTTGCAACTGACTCATTGTACACCAGTTTTCAACCCTTTCCCTTGTTTTTTCTTCTTTTTTTTTTTAAACTACAGTTCAGTTATGTCCTTCCCCCACCCACAAATTAAGGGTTTATTATGGAAATTCTGACAGAGCCTTTGCTATAGTGGTGTTTGCAGGCACATTAACAATAAATATTTTACTATTTAATGACTCCTGATGTAATCACAGCTGGAGTCATATTCACTAACATCAATCTTTCTATTGTTATTCGGGAAGAAAATGATAGAGAAAAATCATGCTTGTCTGGGGTTGTCTTTTTAGCTCCCAGCTTTAAAATGAGTGTTGGTAAAAAGTTTACCACCACAATCCGACCCCTACATTTGTTTATGTTGGATGATACTTTTGTTCTGGCTTGCATTACTCAGATGAATAAAGCTCAGAAAGGCTCTGCTTTACTACCCTGTTTTCTCTTAGTGTTTCTGCATTTTTTAAATGCTACCAAATGGTTGCTTTTGGCTCCCAGCATTATCACATGTTGCCTATAAGTATGGAAATAGTTATGATAATATGGACGTAAATCATAACTGTAAATACCACATAAAGAAGACTGCCATATAATTATAGAAATACCTAATAGATTTTTTTTTCAAAGACAACACAGCTGTCCCTTCTAACCTTTCATTTGTAGATTCTTTTCTCTCATGTTTTTATTTATAGGATGCTGTGCAGTTTGACATAGCATACCACAATTTTTGCTTTTAATTTTGAAAAGAAAAGAAAAAGAAAGAATATTCATTTCATCATAAAGAAGCATTAGTTTACAATTTTAAAAAGAAACTTAGGCCAGCTCTAGAACATCATCTTGGAACCAATCTCCCTCTTAATACATTTCAAAAGAATCTGTCAATGGCTACATACCCAATTTAAAATTAAACCCTGCCGTTGAATTAAAGAAAGGGTCGGCCAAATGGCACATGTCACGTGTTGGAAAAGCAGCCCCATTCTTGTTCTAAATATCTCAGTGTTTTTATTAAAAGAACCACAATAGGCTATTATGCTGCCCACAACAAAATATTTTTTTTTTATCCTACTTAGAGAAAAACAGGTTGAAAAGTGCTATGGATAAACTTGCACTATGCAACATGCCATGAAAATAGTAAAGCTTTTTGCAGCACACAAGTTGCCAAGAGAGGTTTTATATATTGTCTGGAAACTGCCACCATACATTTCATCCTTTTCCAATCAGCTTGAGAATGATTAAATGCAAAGTGATACAAGCGTATGTATGTCAACTCTCCTGTATGCCAGACTCATACTTGTTTCGTTGCACACAGACATTTTCTTACCTATTTATTGCTACCTTAAACTCGCATACAAAGCCCTGAGAGACACAAAAGAGAGGCTGTAGATAGACAGCACCGTTTGTGCAAAATGAATAGGATGCTGCTGTCTTTGACTCTTTGAAACATTTTTGCCTCAAAACAACCACTTGAGAGATTTGCGTCTATGCCTTCTACATGGCAAATCCCACTTTTTAACCCAAATGGCAGGAGATATTTCAAGGGAAGGAAGTTCATTTTATCCATCAGAAATACACAGTTCTCTATCTCTCACTATCTCAGAAAAGACACAAAAATATAAAAATATGGCTGTATGCAGCACAATGCACAGTTCTCAGTAGGTGAATTATGCTCTGATTCGCTTCTTAGCTATGCAAACAGCTAAAAAGTAGAAAATGTAAGAGGGAAAGATCAGTGTGGACTAGGAGCATACTAGCTGCCTATTGGTACACATTTTTTTGCAGATGAAACATTTGAATCTGTGCTGCATTTTTATCAGTCTGCACCAACTGGCCTTTGTCCAAAAATGTGTCATTTTATCAGATGTGTCACTTGGCTGGGAGACTGCCATGACTGTACTGGGTGACTGAATGTTAAAATAATTTCTCCAGGGGAATGAAGCTGATCCCAGAGGTTTTCTAGTTCCAAGGGAGAGATCATTTTTCACCACCAGCTGGAGCCTGATGTCAGACATGCCCTTGCTTCATTTATTCTGCTCAGAGGTTGGAACCCGGCTTGTCCTTCCTGACTCCAATATTGTTTCACATTTGGATACATAGCAGCTACTACACAGTGAACTGGTAAAGCAGGCGAGCTCTTGACACATGGGAAAATGGTTTAGGGGAAGCAGTTTGACAGCAGGATGCGGACATTTCTATTGTCCTATTAAAATAGGAATATCTGGGAAGCTTAACTTTGTTTTCACTATGTAAACATGTATTTTAGCCTTATGCGCCAAAAAAATGCAAATACGCACACTTGCACACAACAAATTTTTGTCATCCCAGTGCAGTGTCTGCTTTCTTGACAGAACTAAGTCCTGTGCGCTTAAAAGAAGGTTAATTTGTACTGAAAGAATAAATGCTCTGGATTCTGTGTGAATCTTACTCTAGTGTTTTATTTTACATTTGAAGTTAGACTGGAAAACAAGGAAGCTGTAGTGATTAAACATCTTTCATAATGCCATCTCATGAAAATACCTTGATGTATACTTATTCTCTTCTATTTGTTTTCTCCAGAAAACAATTGAGTCCAGCGATAGAAATCACTGGGTCCCATACAATACGCATCTAGTTAAAGCAGTACAGTTTAATTCTTCAAACAGAATACCTGCGAAGCCTTGCATGCACAGATGCTTGAAACTGAGCTTACAACAACTATATTTAGTTTATGCTTAAATGATACTAAAAGGACTATACCATTTTTTTTAACTTGACTGATGGTTGTTCCAAGAACATGGAAATCCATACCACAGAACGGTTACCACATATCTAAATAGACATTTAACATGAAAAATCCAAATGGTGTTACTTCATCCTCTCTAAGCATTTACATTGAGGCAGCATCAATGAACATGATAGACTTTTAGAATTAGCTAGAGTATGATTTTCTAACAGGTTTAAATTGTGAAGGCAGAGCAGCTAACTGAAAATTATTGAATTGAAGTAGCTGTTAGCATTTATATTATTAGTCATCTCCTGTACTATTTCTCCTCTTACACCAAAATACTTCTGCAGTGCCCAAGTTAAGGGTTTCAAATTGAAAGTTATCAAATAAACACCATGGCCCTAAAGCTGGACCAGTGCCAGGCACACTAATAACTTTCTGACCTCCCTTCTTCATAAATATGGAGTAGTTAGGAGACCATGAACAATTGCTTCAGAGAAACAATAAGGATTTACAATGCTGGTAATATTTCCCACACAAAGTAATCAAAATTATCATAGATAATTTTAGTGCAGAACTTTCAAAGCTGTATTGTGGGTTTCTCTACATAGATCTTATAAAGACATCCAAGTGAACCAGTGGTGACTTCAGAAAATGTACAGAGGACAGAGAGCATTATCCCTTTTAAAGTGAATTAAGACACTTTCACTTCAAATGAAAGTGTTCACACAAGGGACCAAGGAGCTTTAATAGTTAACTCACATTAATATATCTATGAAAAAGATTCCTTGACACTGTCCAGTAAAGCTAAAAGTTAAAGAAGTTCTATTTCTTGAAATCAAAATCTTGAGTATTTCCAGTGTTGGCACAACAAAGATCGGTAGATACTAGGGGAGGGAGAAAGGAATTTAATTTCTCTTTCTGTATTTTTCAAGATGCACAATTCTTCTTAAGAATAATGAAAGGCTGCTTTCTGTCCTCCCTTCACCAGGAAGCAAATAAAACTTGCATGATTAATCTGAGCAGAGGTACTACTTTTCTAGGGCTAGGCATGCCTTCAAGGGAGCTGAGCAAAAAAACTGCTAGAGAGACAGAACCCTTCTCTAAAGCAAACTTTTGTTATCACTAGAGTGGGAAAAACTCTTGAGGATGTTTGTAATATGCCTAAAACAATAGGGCCTCCCTGGGCTTTGGCCTTTCACTATATGTCTGTGCAACTCTAATTAAAAACAAAGAAGAATGAATTCTTGGAGAGAAGAAAGGAGAGGCTGGGAGAAGGGCAGAACTGATGCAGAGATAACTATGCAGGGAAAAAACATGCAGTAAGGGCTAGGGAACCTCAAGATTATTAACTGTGATGTCAGCTGTTGCTGCTTGTGAAGACTCTTGATAACAGCCTTTCCGTTTAATTCTCTGATCCTGGTATGACAAACGCCTGGTCAGTTCATGGTATTTACCTACAAGACATGTGTGACTTGGCCTTAACATGAAAGTTGTTCTTTATTTTTTGAACTGAGAACAAAATCTGTATGGTGGGTAAATGGTTAATGCTGAACAACATGTACAGGATAGTTCATCAACTTCCTTATAAAAATTAAGATATTATTCTTTAGTATGGTGCCCTGTAATTCTAAAGTAAATCATGCCAAGATACTATCTTGCAGGTCTGTAGATCAGATATCATTACCTAGAAAAAAAAAGAAAAAAAAAGCTTTTATGCACTTACCTTATCCTCTAGTCGGATCAGTCTGGCTCCTACAGTATAGTATCCTTTGTCTACCCCTTTTTCTAAATTAAAAAAAAAAAACTTAATTAGATGGAAAATTAACTCTAACTAAGGATTATATCTAGCCCTACTTAAAAGAAAGTTTGTAAAATATTATAGCAGTGTATATAACATCAACATAACAGGAGAAAAAATCTTCATTGAAAAAATCTTCATTGAACTCAGAAGTGAAAAAGAATAGTGGTCAAGGAAGGATTTAACTTGTCTACCTCACATGCTCACTTTTAGAGTTTAAACTTAGGCAGTCCACTGACACAAATGACTAGAAAGTGTGTCCTAGGTGATTTTATTCCTTGTTTAATTATCTCAGTTATTAGCTGCATTGAGTGGAAGAGACAAGCTGTCTGGGCATAAACTTCATTTTCTGAGTATCACTTACATGATATATGCAATGCACACTATCTATTAAGCATAACATATACATATAAAATAATTAACCCTTCATGATGGCCCTGCAGACAAGCCATACTGAGAAGAGCCTTTACTTCTCAAACCTCATGTCACCTTCCAGTTTTTATGACACCTGCTTATTTGAGGTTAATTATGCAATTTCTTCTACTCATCCTCTGTGAATTGTGAGGTTGGGACCCAGAAAAGAGAATGGGACAAGTTTGGATTTATTCTTTCTGTTTACTTAGCCTACTGCAAAATAATATCATGACCTAGGGGTGTTCTGCATAAAATGAGTCAAAATAATACATGTATTCTGAGAAGAGAGAAAATGTTCATGGGAAAAAAATAACAAATACTTAAGTAGAAGCTTGTGTCGATGGTCCTTGGATGCACTTCTAAATACTAAACTATTTATTTTTTCAGTAACAGGATGGATTAATTACTTCTTGTTTTTTTTTCCCCCATAAATTATTCTGGGTTTATGAGTGTCTGAGCTTTTTTAAAAAGCTATTTCAATCCATTTTGTACAGGCCATAAGCACAACATAAGGAAAGGCTTACGGGAAAGCAGGCTGATATGTGAATTTACAGTGTATTAGCCTCCACAGTAATTTCCCATATGCATGCTCACTCACAATTAACTCAGATTCTTGCATTACACTGTGGATGTTGCTTGCTTTCCAGTAAGGAAAGTATACTACATGACACAAAAACAGTATATACTTTTACTAATGAGGTATTTTTGGCGACACATTTGTACCAATGTTCATCTAGAGATTATATGCAGATTATATGCACCTGACCCTAAAGAACCTAGTTTGAAGCAATGCTGGCAGAGCACCCTTTTATCTTTTTCTTCCTCCTTCTCCTCTATAGGCCATCCAGAAAGCTAAAACAGTTATGTCTTTTGCCAGTTCCTTTTTCAAAAGCAGAAATGTTTTATCAAAGCATCTGGAGAAATAAATTCCATAAAGAGAGACAATTTGAGGATTGTTCAAGGACACTGTATGGGGACAGAAAACAAATGTCTCATGAATGGCTCATGAATGTGTGCTGCTCATCATTCATTAGTTCACAAACTCAGAAACATCTTAAAATAGGAAGGACTGAGTCTTGAGTTTATCTTTGCAATTGTCTCTGCCTACAAGGAAATAATTGACTCTCAAATCTACTCTGTAGTTCATAAATCTGCAGAAACTTCATCTTTCAAAGTGTATGTAAGAACAACCATGCATACTTTTATGTATAAGGATTAAGGATTTCTAACCTGGGATGTGATTTGCAGAGAAATGAGGAAATAGTGTTTCTGTTTTGGTCTAAAACAACTTCCTCTCCCAGCTCCACCCCCACCAAAAAAAAAAAAAAAAAGAATCAAAATTTACTAAACACTTTCTTTTTAAATAAGTCACCCACTCTAATAACATTCTCTATATATTCACCAAGAAAACTGAAAGCAACCAAACAAAATTAATAATGCTTTTTACTATTCTAAGTAAATTAAATATTAATTTATTATTGCTCTTTTGCTGTTCTAAGATGAGACATGGAGCAGAAAAAGGAGAGCAGGAAGCAGACAAGCGTTAAGAAGTTGTGTTGTGCTATGTGGTAGAGAACATGAAAAGCATAAAGTACATTCATGTTGCTGTGCATGTTCACAACTTTACTGCATGCTGTGTGATTCACAAAAGGCTGTGCTCTTTCCTACTTCTAAGGCTCCATTTAGATAAGCATTTAGCTCTAATTTAACAGCATTTTCCTCTAATAAAGAATGTCTTCAATGAACAGGCTTTATATTTGCGTGCCATGTGTTGTGGTAAGAAGGGTGGGCAAGAGTTCATACAACATTGCTCTTATACATTTGATCTCTATCTTGAGTTTATACCTTCTTTTTTGAGTCTCTTCAAGATACAGTATACTAGACTTCCTACACTGGCTTATTTGGTTTTAGATATTTGAAAAGATTGAATCTTTTACTATAAATCTGAAATGTCATAATTTTTTCATTCTTTGCTTTGAAAAAATAACTTTTTTTTTTAGTACTGATTTTTGTTTGTTCTTTGTTTTGGTCTGCATTAAAACAGATAGAGTGACTAAGCAATCTTATGAGTGTACAAGCACAAGGAAGCATTCATGATCCCTATAAGAGAAGTTACATTTAGTAATAACAGGATGAAAAATATAGACAAATTTTAGCTGAGCAGGAAAAAGCATCCTAAAACCAACATGTATCACATGGTTGCTAAGATATAAAACTTTCATTTTGTATATTTAGATTTGAACCAGGTAATAGACTAGAATATTTAAAAATGGGTATTATATTTAATGAGCTGAATAGTTTGAGGTCATCTAGTCTTGCCTAACATATATATATTTTCCCCTGAAGGCCTACATCTTCCAGCATAAACATATTATACTACTTTCAAAAAAAAGTGATACTGTACTCATTTCCTAATATATTCACAAAGGTGAGGCATATCTTTTCTTGGGATCATAACGAAATGACTCTTGTCCAAAATCTTAAAACTAAACCATCTCCACGTGAGTTGAGAATACAAGAAAGGTCATCAGAAACCACTTCCCCAAATAGAAGCACATGAAATAAATGACATATTGCTGGTTATTCAGTTTTGTCATCTTTTATGAAAGAATAGCAATTGTAATCTGAAATGAATTCAAGGGCAAATTAAATGAAGGACAGTACTATATATATATATATAATTAATTACTATGTTCCATCTCATCAGAATGTATCAAACTTTTCAGAAACGGACTTTTTCCTTGGTTAGAAAAAAAATACTTATGGGGAACATTAAGACAGTGAATGAATTGTTGCCAGATGGTCTGAAAATGATAAAAGCTGGAAATGATCTGCTCTACTTTTACAGAGCAAGATATCATCCTCAACTTTTAATCTTATGATGTATACAGCTAGAGATATGCTAAATCAAGATGTTTTAAAATCTATTTTAAATCTCTTTTACATAGGAAATGAAGAATTTGAGCTTTGTGATCCTAGGAAATTCCAGGTTTCTAAAGAAATCTCAAAATCTTGGGAAATTATATCAAGCACAAGATAGGGACTTGAGGAAGTGGGATGGAGTAAGAGATACCACTACCTTTCCCGTGTTTATCTTGATGTAACTGAAACCTCCTGGACCTGAATTTGTACTGATTGTGTAAAATTCTATGTAGGCAAGACTGTGGTGAGTTTATGGCAAAATCTAGGCTTCTGTGTTTATAAATTGGGTACTCAAACACGTCAGGATTGTCTTTTTAAAGCTCGAGTCCATATAACAGCAAATATTAATGTTGCCTTAGATAGCATGACTTTTGATTGAGTCTCTTTTCTTGTCAAACAGAATTGTAACATGACAGACAGAAGGGATTAAAAAGACGGAACTCTTAAATCCTGTATCAAGCATTTTTTGAATCCTAAATGGGAGGTCATGCTGACCATCTGTTTCATTTATCCAACCTTTGAGATAAATAACACATTTTACTCACGCAGAAGAACGAGGAATAATATAAGCAATTTGCTAAAGAGAAACTGTAAATAATGAATCCTCATCTCATCTCTGCAGCATTTAGTCACAAATCAGATAGATAGTACTTACAAAATAATTAATAGAGCAAATGCAATATAAAATAAAAGTTTATTTAGTAGCTTTTTCTCAAGAATGAAATTCAATGCTGTGAGGAAGACACAAAAAAGCGATATGTTATTAAATTAAGTAGTAAATCAAAATTTTAGTAGATTCCAGGCCCTTAAAGTGGAATAGATGTGATATTCCTGCTGGCTCTGCACCAAGGTGGACTATCCCTGGAAATAAAAACAGCTTTTAGAGAGAAGACTGTAAACAGTTGACAGCTACAGAAAATGTGCTTGTTCCCAACAACTTTTATTTTAGACGGCTAAGTTCCCTTTCATATTGTCTTTGGAAGGAGTGGAATAAACCCGTTTCTGAAGAAATGTAGATCTCTCTCATTGGAAACATTAATCCACCTTTAAAAATAAAATTAGACAAAGTGTATTTATTATGCTTTAAAATATATTACAGCATAGCTTTTCCCTATTGGTTGGGAAGGCAAGAGCATGGAAAAGCGTAGGCGACATTTAAGAGAAATAAAGTAAACAACAGAACTGCCAATAATTTTACATAAAAGCCTTTTTCTCCAGGGACTCCCACCTGTATTCAGTAGACCTAAGAGGCTGAGAGGAACTGCTGACAGACATCAGTCCTTTGAATATTTTCCTGAACCCAGATACTAGATCTTTTGTTTTATGTTGGCATTATTCTTCACCTCTGTCCTTGAAAAGCTATAACAAGCCTCAAAAATTGCATTTAATCGCACTCCATCAGGTGTAGTGAAGGTCAAGTATGATACTCTTCCTATTTGTATCTTTATATAAGTGTTTCCTTATTCTAGAAAAGTTATTAACACATACTCTACCTCTATGCCGATTGTTTCAATTATTATAGGGTTTGTTTATTAATAGGGAAATCTTTGTTTCATTTTACAGACTTGTTTGTATTATATAGAGCACTAATACAAACTTTCAATGAAACAAAGCCACAGAGTACATAAATCACTCATACAACAGGATTTAATTCTTAGAATATTTAGTTGTTATCTTTTTAAGTTTTTAAAATATGTTTCATGTATAAAAAGTTTCAAATGAATCTGCTTGAAGCCAGAACCAAAAAAAAAAAGCCAAAAAAAGCTGATTCTTCATAAAATGTGTCTGTGCAAGTTCAATTAGGAATCTTCTTGTCCCAGGATGCTATGAATGTTAAAAGTCTTCATGAGATGCAGAGGAAAACAGGAAAGCTTGTTGAGAACAAGTCAGCAAGCTACTACATTCACAGAAAGCACGCTAGGAAATCCTGATTTGCATATAGTTGGAAACTAACATAAGGTTAGACCCTTTTGCATGTCCTTTTCTTCTACATTTCCCAAAACACCTCACTATTGGTTCCATCAGAGGCAGGACTGTTCTAACCAGAATGGCTGTTCCTATGTCCTTGTATCTTTATCTTAATTTAACATTGCTTTTAGTGCTTTTTATCTTTGAACAGCTGGCTTAAAAATTACAATAATCTCTTCTAGTGAATTCAGATTCTGGATCCTTTATGACATCATTTACTTCTCAAAGGTAATAATGCTATAGACATACTGTAATTACTTCATATAATACTATCATAGTTGACAACAGGATTTCAGCAACAGACTGATCCACCACCCATTGAGGTCACTGGAAAGATTCCCATTCATTTCAATACTCTTGGAATAAGACCTTAAGATTCTTTGACTAGAGTATAATAAAACACACATAAACACACACACAAACAAAAAAAGAGTTGGAAAGGAAAATTCTTTTCATTTTTCTCCTTGGTGGTTTGATTTTCTTTGCTTTGTCATTTCTCTTCTGCTTGCCATCAATACAGAAATAACACAGCCTGGAAGAAACACCCATACTACTTCTAAGTGAGATTTTCAGCAATGTTTTTGAACTGGAAAAATATATCATATTGAAAATACGTTTTGAAGTAGAATTGGCTATTCATTCTGAGAAAGAAAACTTAGGAAGGAGAACAGTGTTACAGCCTGTTACAAAAAGACCAACATGATAGTCCTTGATTATTGCTGAGTTTGATATCACCAGGAATAATAGTAAAGTAACACTAATTTTAATTCTGCAACACTTATCTTATTTTTGTATTTGTTGAAGGTTTAGATAAAGTAACTGCTAGATCAATTTGCTTCTGGTTTTGGACTTGCAAACCTAGAACAGAGGTTACCAGGTCTGGCAGCTCAAGGAGCCACTTTACCTGATCCCATCAGTATTTATTTTGATCTTCTGAGGGCACAGACATATGACTTTGTGAGAGGTATAGCTCTGTAGAATTGCTATGCTGTGGAGACAGACATCATTCCCAGCAGTGCCACCTTTGTTTTGAGATGAAGCCATCTCAAAACAGCTATTCAGCAGTAACGTTACTGCAAGAACACTAAAGACTCATAAGTTTTGTATTTGGTTTGCCCTGGGCTCAGTTCATTGCAGCTCATGGACACAGGGCCCAGCCTCAGTAACTGTCAATCAATCAATCAATCAATCAGCTCTGTTCAACAAGTGAACACTTTGAACATTCGTACAAATCCACAGACCTATTTAAGGTTCTCCCAATCCTTTTTGACCTCAGATTTCGCAGCTAAACGTCCTGAACATCTTCAGCACAACCTCACACAGAATCAGACACAGAGAACATTTAGCTCTCCCAAACTGCTAAGAACATTACTTCCCAATTAACTGGAAAGTCTGCAGTCTGTACTCAAATACCCCTTGCCTCTGAAAGAAGAAGCTATTTCATTAAAAATGCTTAAAAGACCAATATTTTTGCACACAAATGCAGGTCTAGTTAAGTAATGTTAAATTCAAAATAAAATATTAAATACTTAAAGGTACAGCAAAACTTTCCCATAAACTTAGATTGTGCTGGTCACATTGTGGAATAATTTCCCAAGTATATTACAGTACATTACAAAAATTGATTGTTTTCCTATGCTCACAAATCAGCTCAGCTACTGGGAAGGGGACTGTACCACTTAGTCTTTTCTGGAGCAAACAGATGTTAAAAATTCACTGTGTTTTCCAAGACACTCTACGTTCTTATGGCAAAAAACATTTTAATCATTTTAAAGGTTCTGAAATAACTGTGGACCCCCTGGACTCTAAGTCCTATGCTCTTAAGTGTTTAAAGTTGTTTGAGGTTAAAGTATTTCAGCTCCTCAGTAATTTTTAACCTTTTAGGGACACAGACCAAGGCTTTTGGAAACTTCAGGTCAACCTATTCCTATAACAAGTTATGGTTCCTTTCAACACAGTCCCATAGAAGCCCTCAGATTCCTGTCTTCCCTATTTCTTTTTCAGCTAGTCTTGCATAACTACATAATCAGATTTTTCACAATACTCCTATCTTATCTGTCTTGTACTGTGGCATGTATACTTTTCTATAAGTCTTGAAAATCTCTGTCCTGGTCTGAGGATCAAATTTTATTTATTTATTTTTTTTTATGGATAGATCACAGCAATTGCTTATATTCAATTAGCATTTGTTCACAGCTAATTAGCATACCAAGCCTTTATTTTTCTCAGACATGCCAGACTATTCACTCCTACTAGCATGTAGGAGATTTTTATTATTAGTTTCCCTGCAAATGATTTTGCTTTTTTTTTTTTTTTTTGGATGAATGAATTTCATAACACTTATATATCTCTAACTTTAAAGGTCATTCACTTCATCCTAAGTGATACCCTTGATCTTCCCTTGGACTTTTCAGGACTTAAATTTGTAAGTTGCTCAAAAAGGAAGAAATATTTTTATGCGGAATCAACATATATACTAAGGTTAGCTCAAAAGATTTAGAAAGAATATTTTTGCGTAAAATTCCTCAGGAAGTTGTTTCCAGGTCATCATATGCTGATATACATTTTTATGTATACATTTTACAGTTATTCTCAACTTCCGTTTAGCACACTACCATCTGAGTGTAAGGTATTTATCTTTCCACAGCTGTTCCAGGACCTATTAACAGAATTATACATTACTTGACAATTGGCTGCATTATACATCTACTTTACTGCAGCGGAAGATATTTTCACCAAGTTGTGAAATTAATCATTTTACATTAAATACAGTCACTATACCTGGGAGAAAAAGGCCTGGCTTTCCCAAGGAATGGTCCAATCTGAAAAGCAAATGGAAAAATTGCAATCAAACAATGTAGAGTTGGGAAGAGTACAGAAACACACATGAGAAATTGCAGTAGCTTTAAACAGTTCTTTTCTAGAGTCAAACCATATAGTTACAGTTGTTTTCATGAGTACTGGTACTTTATTTCTTTAATATTAATGTTTTGACTAAAAGATAGTTGTCCTGTATCATATGTAATCTAATAACAAGACTATAAAATCAGAATGGCTTCTTAATAATATTTGCAACTGTTCCTTGAGTTACATACAGGCAGATTTAATATCTTAAATATTGACACGGTAAATTACATTCAACAGTTTTTTTTTCTCTTCATTTAAGGGCCAGAGGAACTGAATTTAGTCCACAGTGTTAATTTGTAAGGAGCAAAGCACTTTGTACTGAAACAGAGGAATATAGTTTTGTGGTGCAATATTTCAGTGGTAATCCCCAAACTCAGAGAAATTATTTGCAAGGAGGAATGTGGGAGGGGAAAAACTCTGAAGAGAGAGGGGAGCAGAAGTGAGGCAGATTTCTTTCAGCTGTGCAGAAAGGGGACAGAAAGGAAAACCATTATTTGAAAGGTTATTTTTATAAGAACAAGGCAGAGAACTCACTGATCTTTGTAAAGAGCTCTTTATAAAGTTTTTTATAAACTTTATAATATCGTACCTTAGTTTCTTCTAATTTCACTTGGAGGAAGAATGGAGGCAGATAAACGAAAATTGTAACCTCAGTCATAAAAAGAGTTAAAAATGTCTCTAAGTTAAATCCGCTAGATATTGTGCTCCCTGTTGTGCTTGCAATTTTGGACAATTACTGTTCATTAAGTACACATCCCTCCTAAAGCCAGCTGGCACCAGAGAAATCAAATATTTCAGGAGGTAGACAGGGCCTACCTTCTTTGAAGTTCTTTTATGCGAACCATCATATTGAGATGTCCTTGTGAGTACTGTTCAATCACATCGCGAACATCATATGGTTTCCGAGCTTGCTGTGAAAAGCGTCATACAAGAATTGAAAGGCAAGCTTAGTTTAAACTAGATTATTTATTTCAGATAAACCTTCATTCTATTTTTCATGTTTCAGAGGTCATTTGGTTGCCATTTTGCAACAGTCTTTGCAAAGAATAAAAATATATAGTCATTGTAGGAGTGCATATTTATCATGGAGACGGGGTCAAGCGATTGCCATTACTGTCAGTTAGAGTCACGTCTTTGTGTTATTTCAAACTGAGCAAAGTATTAGACCTTCACAGTCTGCTTAAAACACATAAAACCAAGATATATAATTTATCTTAGATTATCACGTGTGATATCTCTCAACTCGTTCCAAAATCATGTGCTAATCATAATGTCAGAGTACAGAATCACAGAGACAGGCCCAAACCATAACACTTAGATCTATAAAGAAATGTCTCCAAATACTAAAGATGTATGGTGACAGGAGTAATATTGCTTAAAAAACTGTCAGGACAACTTTTTGGAATAAGCATGAACATAGCTGCATGTAGATTTCATTTGCAGTGTTTTATTTTTAATGATATTTACTATGGCAGAAAAAAACATACAATTCACACTAGAATTATAAAATGGAAAGGATCTAAAAATCTTTTATAAAGGAAACGATCTAAAAATCTGCCATTTCTCTAGCTTTATTCCCATTCCAAAGAGAAACCAGATAACAAACTCCAGACATTTCTTCTTGTAACAACTAATGCAGGATTTAAAAAAAGTCTGAGAATTTGCATAAAATGATATGATTCTAAAAGGCCCATCATGTAAAAATACAGAATAAAAATAACTGGGGATGGGGGTAAATGCAAATGAAGTCCTTTTGAAAACATCAGCATTTTCAGAGCCCTACCAACCTGTATGGGAAATGTGGGACAAGATGTCTCGGTTTTGGCTCCAACTCAAGAAAAGAAGAAAAAGAAGAAGATAAAAAAGAAGGAAAAAAAAGGTAAACTGCAAATGTAGTAATTAGAAATTACTGAAAACAGCTCATTAGTCATCTTGTTGTCTGTTTTCACTCTGTCAGGGCTTCAGCCAGAGCCATTAGCATGCACTGCTGCACACATGCATTGAACACCTACAGTATGTGCTGGAGTCATGCTTGGAAGGCAGCCACAGGATCCTAGAAATTTCAAATGAAAGCATGGGACTGGAATGGAAACAAATCTGGTGAATTGAATGAAGACGCAAAAGCTCTTCATGAAAAAAATGCTTTCCTTGTGCTTTGCTGTCAGCACTGCTTGCATCATACTTTCTGCAGAATTCATGATTTTGGTAGTGTGTGTGTATTTGTTACATGAGATACTTTAGGGAGAGAAAATTTCAACTTTCAATTTATCCCACCCCCCTTTTTTTTTTTTTTTTTGTTGTTTTTTTTTTTTTTTTTTTTTTTTTTTTTGCCTTCCTTCCCCAGCTTCACTTGCAGACGCTGACACATCACTATTTCTGGCCAGGAAAGCAGCCTATTGTCTTCACCCAGAGAAACAGTGCCAGTATCACTCTTTCGATTGACTAGCAGGGGTGCTTTGAGAGTGTTTTGGCTAAATCCTCTGTCCTTTGCTTTGGACACTCTCTATTTAAACATGATGCATGGCACAGAGCCGAGATGTGCTAGGGATTTTTCCCCACCTCCCTCCCTTCTCCCCCATGGGCTACTATGTGCATAATTAATTCTACTCATTCCCAGTAAAATTTCCTTTCTTCCTTTAAATAAGTTCCCATCTATTATCCCTTCTACCAAACCATCCACCCTGAATCTTCTGTTGCAAAGTACTGTACACTGCAGTCTGTGTCCTCTCTAATGCATAGCAAAGATACCCTTCCAACTCCATTTTTCTTTCCCCCTTTCCCATAAACCTTTCTATCTGGACATTTTATGTCCTGCCAAACGTCGGCACATTCTCCACAAGTGTGTCTGAACTTAATACAATCTCTTGTCCCATTTTTTATTGAGAAATAGTAGGATGCACAATACAACTCAGGGAGGGATGTAATGGACTTCCAGGGAGATTTGGCGAATGCAGAACTTGATGAACTTATTTAATTCTCAGTCTGCCCAATTCTTTTTTCCCCCCAATACATCCAACCTTGGTGGTTGTTTGGACTCAGCATTCTACATTCAGGATGTTTATCACTCCTAAGGCAAAACTCAGAATACCATTCTGGTTCTGAAACTCATCATGAGCACCAGCTTACAGAATCCTTTCCATAAAGACCGAGCTAATTTTTTAAAATTTTGGCTTTACTGCTTTTGGATAACTGCTCTAGTCTTCTTGCTTAGATATATTCTGATTTTCATCCCAACTTACTCCTATACTATTTTTTTAAAGCAGAGGTGTCCTTTAGGTTCTTTGTTTGTTTGTTTTTCATTCCAAGTTGTATTTCTCCCTCTGAGTTAATGAAAAAAATTCTCCTGATCTTCTCTCATAAGAAAGATCATCTGAAGATACATTTATGCATGAGCTTTGGAAATGTTCCTGCTATATTGTCAGCCCTAATTCAGTTGTCTGAGCACTGCATGATCATATCAGATTTCTATCTATTTCTTGCAATTTAGCGCTCAGTTCAAGTCAAACATGCTTGAAGTTACATGGAAGTAATAGGTGTTCTGAAAATCAAGCCAGGAGATAGTTGTTCACTTCTGTGACCAACACATGGGTGATGATGATGATCATACCAGAATCACATTCCCAAAACTTTTATTACAGTGGGCCTCAGTACGTAGACAAAAGAAATCAAGTTTTTCAGTGCAGCAGATATACTTCAGGCACTTTGCAATCTGACTGAGAAGTCTGAATTGAGATTTCATAAAAACAGCAAATTTCCAGGGAGGAGATACTTCATATTTTCTTAAAATAAGACCCCTCTATGAGGTCTCAAGCTGGAAAAAGAGTGTAGAAATAGGGGTCACAAATGCGAAAGCAACTTTACATAGCATATTGCTGTGTGATCAGCAAGGTCTATTGATATGTGAGTACAACAAAAAAATCAGTAGAATATTTTCTAAATGGTTTTTAGATGATCAATGTGGACAGTAGCAGTGTATTAGCAGAAACTCCAAAAGATTTTTTTCTTCTTTTCTTATAGTAGGTCGGCAAGATGATTATATATAGATCAGTATCATTAAAAAAGAAAAAATAGAAGAGTAAAAGAGAAGTAAAAAATGCTTGTTGACTCTACAAATTCAGAATATTTGCATATAATACTGTACCCATGAACAGTTGATTGCTTTGTACTCAATAAACAACACCACACAAGGGAGGTATGGGGCTTGGAGCCTAAATAGTGCCTATGATTTATTACAACCATATGCTGAAAGACAAGTTCACTCCCAGAGCACTTTCAACATCCCACACTTAAGCTTACAAATTGTGCTGATGTTAATGGTGCTACTTACCTGAAATTTTCTTTTAGCTACGAAATATTGCATTCTCCTGATTACTTTTACAGCCGTTTGATGAGCTTCGGTCAATCTGCCAAGAAAGACAAACACAGATATACACCAATGAAAAAAAATATAAACAAAAAACAAACCATGGAGTAGGAAAAAAAATGTTTTAATGCAAGATGTTGACTCTAAGTACCAAAAACTACAAATAAGTTATATGACTACAGTCCAAAATGTGTCATTAAACACTCTAAGTGTGTGCATATTTTGTCCTGCTGCTTTACCCTCTTGTTGCTCTAAGTATAAGAAATTGATAAGGCAGACAATGGAAGCAGGTGTAAAAAGACAATACGTGTGGAGGGGATTAGATAGGATTACTGTCAGTGCATACAACTGGCATCTTTTTGAAGAATGTGAAATGTTTTTAGAACCATGACTGCATTCCTTATTTTGCTTTTATTGAGTGGTTGCCCATGAGCTCTATTGTACAGAAATTAAGTCCTTTGAAAAGTGCTTTGATTCTCTGGGAAGGAAAAAAAAGTATCACATTTAAAAAATATAAACTTAACACAGCAAATCCTTTTGCAACATCTTTTTGGGTGTGTATGTGGCTGCAGTGGTACTTCAACACAGATCAGAATACATTCTATTTTATCAATATAATTTCCCTCAGAGGATACTGTATCTGTGCAACTCCAGTCGTTGCATTTGGCTGGCAAAGAGGAATAGTCTACCAGGAAATTAATTACCACACACTCATCTTTGTGGTAAATTCGGGACTTGGAGCGGAAATGAGGAAGCAAGAATGTGGCAATTACAAAAACAAGAATTTTGTTGAAGGATTCCCAGTGGATTTGTTCATTCATTCAAAATTAGTGAAAACTTTCCTTTTAAGGAGAAAAAAAGTGTTATGTTGAAAGTTCTCTGACATGTGATGATAAACCTATGAAAATTTCTCAGCAATTTTCACTAGTCTGAAAATATAATCTACCACCACTTCCCAGTCTATCTGAGTGGGCAGTGGAAGCAATAACCAGGCTATCTATTTGAATATCATAGTTTAGACACAAAGATTTGCATTATTTCAAAGTAAAGAAAATAAAATTTTAACAAAGAGGGACTGTATTTTTTATTTTTAGAATTTCTCTCTGGTAAAATTAGTGTTTCTGGGCAGGTTAGATACCACAGTCACAGAAACTTTTTTTTTTTTTTTTTTTTTTTTTAAATAAGCCTTCAGTAACACTCTGTTCTGTTTCTATTTCAAGTCCCAATCTATTGTAAAATATAGGCACAATAATGTGTGAAACAAATGTCTGTTCATGCACAGATCTATGTATATACACACCTACACATAGAAACACACAAAAGATGCCATAGAATGAACAGGATTCAGCAACCTGTTATATACCACCATCAGCATCATTAAGTACCGAGCTTTGCATTTGTTTAAGCCCATCAAAGGGTTTTCAGAAGTGTCAGTGACAGCCTACCAGTAGTTTAGCCTACAGGACCTGCATTATGGTGAAAGAAAAGCACTCAGCTTGACACCCAAGATCCCAGCTGAGTTCATATGGCTGCTGACTAGAATGGAGACAACACTCTACTTTAAACAGCATATATCCAATAGAGAAATCTTTGTCTGTCAATACATACAATTATTATATTTATCTTCATATCAATTTTATTGGGAGCTAATTCTGAAAAAGAGTGAAGTTACTGTTTCATTTGCTCACTGCTATTAAACTGAAGGGCATAAATACATAAATCCTGACTTCGGTAGAAATGAAGTGGCATGAAAAGGTGCAAATCCTTAGACTGAGATTTGTAGGTATGTTATCTGAATTGCCTCAATAAATCCTTGAGGGGCATAGTATCTCTAGATGACAGTGATCAACTAGCACAAGAGTTAAACTCTACTCTGTGTACTGAAAAGAGTGGATAGCAGCAGTGAGGCTAACTGTGACATTTTTTCAAGGTCATAGGTGATTTTCATGGGTTTCTAGCACTTAAGCCTGGAATAGATAATCATATATTTTACTAGTCAAGTTACAGATATCCCTATATTTATCATAATACATTTATCTTGATAATGTTTATATTTAGGCCAGCAACTTGGATTAGGCAAAACAATTTCAATCTTGAGGTTGTCATGTTATTGCCAAAAGACCAGTGATGCTTCTGGTCAGGCTTTAACAATATTCAATAGAAACACAATACTTTTTGCAGTGACTCTCCTAGATATTTTGGGATAAGCTGCTCATGAAACAACACTCTGGGTGAATCATGGGGTTTTGTGGTGGTCACCATACCTGCAACTCTACATTGCATTCTCTACTATCAGTAGGCAATAAGGGTGAGATCTTCACCAGTGAAGACTCCCACAGAGATGAATATTCAACTATGTGCATAGGACCTGAGTGCTTGATCTAAGCAGGATTATCAGTGGGTGCATGGTGGGACAGCACCCCGTCACTACAAAAGCCTCCAAGCACTCCTGTCTCTATGCAGCAGAGGGCACTGGCACACATACACTAGCATATCTTCTCCAGAACACTTAAAACATGATTTTAAGTTAAGCAGTTTTACCCACAAAAGCAAACAAAATCTCTCATCCCCATGAAGGATGAGGTCTGTGCAGAGGTGTGTTGTCACTGTTGCATATTTTGTTCAAAATGGTTTTATCAGCTGTCAGTCATGTACTTCCTTTGCCTTATAATCTAAACAATAACTAAGAATGTTTTTCCCCCAAAAGACCACAAACAAGAACAAAATCAAATTTTATCAGAAGTGATCAGGGAGTTTTGGAAAGTTATGAGCACATAAAAAGTTAATAACGGACACTTTGTAACATCTGTAACTACAACAGATACTATGAAATATCTACCAAAATAACATATACTTGGATCCATAAATGATACTAACATCATCTGAGGCTATTTTTACAAGAAGAACCAACCTTGGAGCAGTTTGCAATAAATAAATACATAAATAAGAAAAAAAACCATTTTCTCCTTGCCTCACCGTTAACTGATTGCTTATTGTTTAGCAGGATGTTCAATGAGCCTTTCCTGCTTTGGCTGACGGACTTCTGGGCTGTCATATCACCATGGTAGGGCAGGGAAAAAGAGGCTGGAAACTGGGTGGAGGGCTTGGAACATCTCTTTTAGAAGCAGTCCCCACCCTGACTTGAGTAGTGCTCCAGAAGCTGTACTAGAGGGTAAGGAAGAAGGGCCCCCCCCTTTGCTGGCTGACTCACCTTTCCCCTTGGCAGGTTTTGAGCATGCCTATGTGGCTGCACAGCCTGGTTGGAGTGGAGGCAACTGTAGCTTTGCTCCTCTCCTTGTGGCATGGAAAGCACTACGCAAAGTCACTACATTCAACTTAAGAAGCTTGGCTACATTTAAGAATTCTTTTTTTTTTCAACCAAAGAAGGGCAGTAGCCCAAGCCAAAGCAACCAAACATTTACAGTTTAAAATAATCCAAAGAGAGAACAAAAAGGGAGATGATCAAATCCAAAGCAAATTTGGAAACTATCCACAGGATAGTTTTGTTTTTGTTTCTGTTTTTTTTTTTTTTTTTTTTTTTTTTTAATATAAATCACTATTAGAATCTTGTGTCAGACAGTTCAAACCTACTTGTTAGTTTTCTTCCTCTCTTGTAGGGAATCTGATAACTTTCAGCTCAATGTTCTTTGAACAGCTAGGGAGTATTTTAAGGGAAAAACATATATGTAAAGGGACCATAAACCCAGGCAAGGCGACAGTTATTCCATGTCATTTTGAAGCACAGCGCCAGGGAGTCTCCAGACAAGTCTGCTCTCAGTCCGAATCACCTTTCAATCCAGAAGCACCTTTTTTTTTTATAATCATTAGAGTTCGCTTCACTGCAGAGACCAGGGGAAGGACTTTACATGGCTGCGGTATGGCTGCAGACAGGGGAACATGCATTGCATGCTGATTTTCCTGACGTTTATTCAGGTGTTGCAAATTATAGGAGTTTAGTGTAACATAACTACTTTGATCATGAGCTGTGGAAAATAAAAGCCACTTCAGCAGGGTCATTTATTGTTCACTGTCCAAATTTGCAAACTTGTTTAAAAATATGCATTTACAATGCTTAGATTACTGCTGAGATTAATTCATTTGTAATATTTTGACTGACTGGCAGAAGAACACATATAAAGGCATGATAACTATAATTTAATATTGGTCATTGGATAATGCTATAACTCCTGCCTAGAGTAACATAAAGCATTATCTATTCTGGAACTGTTCACTTGACACTACTTTCTAAAGCCAGCACAAACACTGACTAAGTCAGTGATGGCAACTCAAAAATAAAGTAATTATTTGAAAAGCTCAGCCCTCTATCAGTTTTTTTATTTTCCCACTACATTTGCCCAAGCATATTCACTTTCAGACTCCGTTTCTGGGAATGAACTTTGATTCTCAACCTCCCAAGTTTTAGACATTTGTGTTGAAAACATGACCAAAAACAAGAAACCTAGATATTACAGGATACTTGTTGTCTCTAGATGCATGTATCACAGGCTTCTCACTGTTTTCAGAAGGGGCATTTTCATTAAGCTGCAACTTAAAGCTTTCATTAAGCTCACTGTTACTAAAGGGCAAAATTTAGCCAAGGTGAATACCCTTATATTCATATTCAGGTAAAATATGTAAGTATTCCATTGTAAGGATAATATGTGCCAAAAAATTGATGGAGGAAAAGGAAAGTGAAAAGAGAAATCATAAAGGACTTAAAACCAGAAAATCAGTTCTGCATTGCAGATGGCCACAGCAGTCTGTCTGTATGCAGTATGTGGAATTTATCTTGATGGGAAGAGTACATCAGCAGCACAAGAACCATGAAGAAAAGGAACTTATTTAATGAGTTTTAAGTGTCAGGAGAAGTTAAAATGTCTAAATGTAAAACAAAAAAAAATCTTCCTACCAATAAGTGACAATAAATCAACATTGCCTTCAGCTAAGCAAAGCCAGACAAAATGCCTGAAGCCTTTTAAAAAGCTCAAGTCAGGAGAAGGTTCCAGTTTGAATCCAAGGTGCAAACACTTGGAAATACCAAGCAGAGAGTCCAATTTCAGATCTCATTTCGATCCAGAATTAGTAGAGTAGAGCATAAATATAACAAAAGAGGTTTGTCTTGTTATATTTCATCAAAGCCTTATGACTTACACGATGGAAGTTTCATAATACCTCAGCTGAACTGGAACCTGAGAGAACAATACAGAAAACATTGGGACCAGTGTGTGTGTTTTTTTCCCTTTATTTCCAAACCCAATCCTAGTTTAAATGTAATTCCTATCTGTTGCAGGCATATCCTGGTCTGAGCCTTTTCTCTCCAAGCCCATGTTTGGCTGAAAATTACAAATGAATTAGGAATTACTTCTCTGAATAGAAAAGCCTGGAGGCCCATTTGGCTTCACCAGACTCTGCTGACAGCCACATGAAGGGCTACTCCTAATTGTGTATCTCCCTTCTGAGCAGGTACAGCCCCTGGCAAATCAGAAAAGAATACGGCAGCAATATGTTGGTGGGGAGCGGCTCTCTATTATTTCACGGAAGATTTTGTGGCTTTTGCTATCTTCATCCACCACCATGCACACGGCTGACTCCAATTTCATTGCAGGACATAGCTCCCTCTCCTTCTGTTTCCCTTAACTGAGTAAGAGAGAAAACAGATTTCCTACAGCAGTAGTCCCAGGGCTTTGGGCCAGGAAGACAGATAGCAGAGGGACAAGGGAGTAGTTCAGAGGACAGACACTGCTGGAAGGGAAAGAGCTAAGACATCATTTATAGGGAGCAACCAGCAAGACAATGTATTGGCAAAAGAAACACTGGTGGGAGAAGTAATGCTGGGTGTTTTCTTGATATTATCCATGAATAAAGAAACCAGAGAGCTCCTGAAAACAGCAGCCTATGTGATTTAGTGAGTAACTGCTTGAATTTTAGTTTTGTTTCTTGAATCCTACATAGTTGGAGTTTTCAGTTACAAGCTTGTTCTCTAGTACTTCAGTAGATTTAGAGACAAAGTGCATGAGAGAAGTTGTTCTGCTAATTAAAATGCATAATTAAAGAGTAATTAAGCTTACTGCAGAATGTCTGGAAGCCCAAATGACCCTGGAAAACGATTCATTTGCTGAACTGTCTCTGAGAACTAAAGTAACCACTGGATATTTTGGTTACATCTTTCCTCTACGTTTTTTTGGCAGAAAAATGAATGTGCCTAGTCTCTTTTCAGTCATTTTGTTTCTTCCATTCTTTCTGCAGAACAAACAAGATGATGTCATAGGGATGTCTTTTCAGCATGAAAACACAGATTTTTTTTTTCTTCTCCCTGAGTTAAGCAAACTGCTTCTAAAATTGCCACAATAACTTCCTTCACTGCAGCTGTACCATGACTACTTCTGGTGCCTGGATAGGTGGAATGCTCTTGTCCCAAAGCCAATTCTCATTTCCTTAGAAAATAGACTCTTGCCACAACTATCTTCTTGGAAGGCAGACAAATCTTGGCAGACAATGGCTCATTTTTGCCCCACCTATTAAAACAGGCATTGATCCTATTAGACAAAGATATTTTGTTTCTCTCTCCTTAAGACTTGGCCTTTCATCTATTAAAAAAAAAAAAAAAAGACTTGTAAAAATGCAAATTGAACGGAAAGCCCTGTTAGTAAAAGAGAGAAAGAGAGATAGCCATCACCAAACCCAGACACCACCTCCCCTCCCAGCAGAGAAATTTCCTTTCTGGACTCTGAAAAGAGTGTTCACAGCAGTGCAGTAGGAACTAGAATGATACTGTCTTATTCCATGGATTCTACCTTACTCACTTTAAAGCATGCTACAATCCAAATTCATGCAGTTTAAGAGTTCATGCAGTTCATTATCCTCTTCACTGTATTCCGTATTTACAGGAGCAACTGGGTCAAGTTAAAATACACCAGTGACTGAGTGCTGCATTTATGTCTCGATGATTTTCTGTCATAATGCGTGGCAAAGACGGATTCTCTGAAATAACAGTTTGTTTGGGTTCATTAATCTTAATTCCTATCTTGCTTGAATAGAAACTGGATAACAGTCAAGCCAGGGAACAGTTCTGAGAATTAGAAATTTAACAGCTTTTGGATTGTCCAAGGTTTCTTTTTTTTTTTTTTTTAAACAAGTAATTAATTAATCTACATTAAGTACCAGGGCAGAGACTCTGTGAAACTGTACAAAATGCTTCTTGTGGTTTTAGAAAACAAAAAACACTGGCTTTTGGCAGCATCTTCCCTTAGTAGCTCTTATGATTTAATAGTTTCAGCAGGGGCTAAGGAAACACAACTCCTGGTCTCTCTGCTTGATAGATTTAATTGTCCTTTGTCTCTTTGGGTGATATTATGCAAGTCCTTTAATTTGTCTATGGCCTAGTTTAAATGTCTATAAAGTGAATGTAAAATCTAACTCATGGAGCTATGAGAAGGCTTATTTCACTGAGGATTTTAAAAAAGTTAGAGATCCCAGGTGAAGAGTCCCCTCTCCTCTCCTCTCCTCTCCTCTCCTCTCCTCTCCTCTCCTCTCCTCTCCTCTCCTCTCCTCTCCTCTCCTC
>JAWLRI010000879.1:376021-391151 GCA_034781795.1 Crypturellus tataupa
TCGCCTCGCCTCTCCTCTCCTCTCCTCTCCTCGCCGCTCCTCTCCCCTCCCCTCCCCTCCCCTCCCCTCCCCTCCCCTCTCCTCCACTTTTCCTTTTCACAGAATGACTCAGTAGAAAAAAAGAATCCAAAAGATTATGTCTTTCCCTGAAAAATGATGATAAAAAAGGAAGACCAGCCTGCATCCTTGTGATAAAATGCCATTCTTCCTTTCCAATGCCCTTCTCCCTTCACCTGACCATCTAAACCTCTACTCTCCCTCTCCAGAGCATTTGTGCTGGTGGGAGTTAGCCCTTGCCTGCTCCGCAATACAGGAGGCCCACAAATAAGAGCACTAGCTCAGGACCTGCTCAGTAGTGCAGGGGAATGCATTTCACACAGCTATCTTTGCACTGAGTCAAAACGCTTGCGTGGGACTAAACCGACTTTCCAGAAAGGCATCTTGCCTTGATATAAAGATCTTTATACACTATTAGAGATTGCCTTCTTTGTTATTTAAATTTGCCGGAATTCAGATTCTAGCCTCCTCTCTCCAAACTGAATAAAAGCAGTTTTAGCCTTTTCCAGTTCTGTCTTTCTCCCAGAAACTCTCTTGGGGATTACAAGAAGAATCTGAAAGCCTAAAATATTTCTATTATTTTACGTGTAATTAAAGTCACAGTGTCTGTATTCATTAATAATGAAAATTCTTAGACTGTCAGGAATGGAGAGGTCTCTGAGGGGAAACACCAAGAAGGAAAATGGCAGAAAAATGATGGCAAGTGTTGATGGCTCCTGGATCACCTCATCACAGCACATTTACATGTAATTCCCAAACCAGAAACACAAAGGATGGTCTACAGTAAGGCACAGTCTCCGTCTAATCTGAAGAAGAGACTTTGACCACTAAGAGGCAATGGTAAAGAGGTGCAGTACAGAGACAGGGCCTTAAGACACTCAAATTAGGAGACAAAGGATGAGGAACAAATCCTAGTGATTCGCTGGAGTGGGATAGAGAGAGAAGAGATCTTGATCGATGAGAATTCCTGAAGATTCAAAAGGTTCATCAGCACATGGTTACCCAAGAAGAAGCCAGGAGCCGTGATGGAGACTCGATAGCCAACATCCTTTTGTTCTCCATGCAACTGCAAGAAATCCTGTGCAGCCCACCTAGGCTTATGTGTCTTGGATATACACGTGCTGGACAGACTATGTAGGCACACACATCCTCATGCTTGTGTGTATGTGGCTCTGGCAGGGTGAATCACTGAGGCGAACTTATAAAATAAATTCATCTTATCATTCCATAATGACTTATATTGAGTTTTGGTGGCCAATAGTCACTTTAGATGAGCAGAAAACAATCTTGAAAACTAGCTCTCATACAGACTTATTACTTAATCAACTTTAAGCCTACCCTTCAAAGGTCTGGTCAAAGATGAAACTTTTTCCCTTGGAAGTCATTACCTGAAATTTTCCAGCTAATGTTTCATAGAAGCCAAAGATGTCTATGTAATATTTAACACATACTCATGTGAGATTACTTAATTAACAGAGTAATTGCTACTAATATTAGTGCTTCAAAGTCTTTCTCTTTCTTTTTCTTTTTCCTTCTCTTTCTTTTTTTCTTTCTCTTTACTTTCTCTTTCTCTTTCTCTTTCTCTTTCTCTTTCTCTTTCTCTTTCTCTTTCTCTTTCTCTTTCTCTTTCTCTTTCTCTTTTTCCTTCTCTTTCTCTTATTAATTGGGCCTCTAGGATGCTGGTACTGCAATCAAAAATGTTTCTAAATAATTATGCACTCATTTATGTGGCTAACCACCTGAATCACTGTAATTAGAATGCTTAATGCCTGTAATTAATTATGTCAGCAATGCTGGAGGCCATTTACCAGATTTTTAATACAGAAATATGTTTAGACAAAAAGAAAGAACTTGGTCTTAATTTTATTGGACACATTTTCACTGCCTGTTCTCTGACAACACTTCGAGAATTCTCTTGGAAGTTTTGTTTAAGTATGAAATAAAAAATAAGAAAGATGTTATCAAGACTCCTACTCAAATGGATTTTTTTTTTTTTGTCTGAAGGGCAGACATATAGCTGTCCCCTCAAATTAGCCGAGTATTGTCCCTGGGCAATCAACTTTATTATGGATCTGAAGGAATTTACTCTAGAGATGAAGCAGTAGCTTCAATATTCAGGTACGCAAATCCAACAATCATTAGCATAATGAAATAAGTTATGACAGTCTATTCATTTCAAGTAGAAATAAGAGTATGCTTGTTTTGTTTCAATATACTGCTAATACATGAAAGTTTCCCGGTGTCCTGCAGCAAATCCTCACAGTTCTGATTTGATAAAGAGTTACAGGTTGACTCTTCTAAGAGTCCATAAACCTGTAAACTTCAGTCCCATTCCAAGAAGCCTGAGACAATTTATCTTTTTGCTTGGAAATTATACAAAAAGAAATTATGCAAAATGAGAGGTTTGGCACAGATTTGAGGAAAAAACACTTGAAACACTGTAATTCAAACCAAGTTTACTCGAACAATTTCAGTTTGCCTGAAACTCAAAGCAAACCTCAGGGCAGCAGTGTAAATCAGAACAGATAGAAATCAAGAAATATTTACACAATACCCATGAATCAAAGATACTTAACTTTATATGACATAAAACAGGGGACAAAATAGAAATCTGACTGGAATATTTTTTGAACACATTTTATGTAATCTGGATTAAACACAATGACAGTTCACCTCTTCTGATGTGAAAAATAAGAAAATGGTACCTCAAAGCCAGCCTTCATACGTATCTGTAATCCTGTATTAGGATGTCATTGGTTCCTATATATTTTCACCATGAAAAAAATAATGACTGACTGAGAAAGAAACATTTTTATCCAGAGTATTTGTTAGAACTGAATTTAATATTTTTAGTTCATTATAAAATTTATAATAAAATGTGGATGAGCACACAATTATTTGAAATTCCACCATGTGTGGAACAGGGATTAGTTGAAAAAAAATATTCACGAAATTGTAAAGAAGTCAAGTTCTTTGATACTGCACATTTTGTCTTTCTCCTGTTTGTTCCTCACATATGGGGAGTCTTGGCACCGGAGATTCTGCCACTCCTCCCTTCCCTTCTTTCCATGGAATACCCTAATATTCACAGTGCCAGAGTGTAACCAACTCTCCAGTTCAGCAGTTAAGACATTTGCTTGACCAGTGAGAGGTTGGTTAAGTTCCTGCCTTTGGGACAGCTATTCAGCTTGGAAGTCAATCAACGGGGTACTGATCCAGCCTCCAAAACCAGGATGGGGTGTACAAATCTGGTGGGGGCATGTTTCTGTGAGACAGTGAGCTTGGAGCCCTTCAAATATAGCAAGGAGTTGAACACAAACCTCTCTCAGTGTGGATGAATGTCTATCAAATGAGAGAGGATGCTTCTTCCTCTTCTAGTTCTTCATAAATTTAGTCCTCTGCTATGGTTATATGAGTATGGTAATAAGAATTTGAATAAAATCTTTTAACTCAAGAGGAACCATTTTTCATGAGAAAACTGAAAAGAAAATGGTCGTGTTCTTTTGCACTCAACAGATTTTTTTTCTAAATATTTCAATCAGAAGCTACAATGGAAAATAAATCCATTAACAGCAGAGTTGTGGTGGATATATGAAGTCACTGGGTATTACCAAGAAGAGATTCTATAATCTAACTACTATATGTTAGAGAAATTTAAATTATATGACAAATTGTCTGTGGCACAAATTCTTTAAATCAAGACTTTAGCATTTTGTTGAGAACTGCATTCCTGATGGATCAGAGTGCTTCCACACACAATTTCTGTCTACAATATGCCAAGAAATACTCTTTGCCAAGTACTTTATACCAGTCAGACTCTTTAAGATGATCTAAGAAATGCATTGAAACATTGGGCATATTTATATAGAAATACTCTTTTCTAACTTAAAAATCTTGTTAAAACTTCATAACTGCCTGTGATGAAAGTTTTCAGAAAGCGGTAAGGGAAGATGTTATGTGTAAACCAAAACTCATTAGATTTTGTTCCTATACAAGGCATCCTGGGGATACTGATATTACAGACTACTATGGTGCCTGTTGAAGACTCTGCATTACTCAGGTTATTGAAAACATGTAGGGAGTTTTTGAAAATATAGCATATATATGACTATTGTTTTTCAAATGTCAATTTGGAATTACAGGTTTTTGATTCTTGCAGGCATAATATTGACCCTTGAAAGTCTTTACACCCTTTTTCATCTCATCTACAATTTCAAAAATATCTTTTAAATGGAAGTTCCTAGAGAAAGAGGAACTAACTTTCCAAATGATTGATGAAAAATAGCTACAGTCTAATATCTGATTAGAATTAATGAAGGAGTTGATTCAGTCATCCCACATGAAAGTAACTTTCTATGCATGAGTTATTTCACTGAACTGCATGGTCTGCAAACATGGATAAAGCTACAATCAAAATTAAGGTCTGCAAAACTGGAAACTAATTATATACTTAGAGGGAGTGTTTTGGCAATGTTCCTCAACTATTTAGTCTCACTATTTTTAATGTCTGTAGAGTGGGACAAATACTGTCAATGTTGTCAGTGACTTTGTCATGTCTGAGCTGCTGAATAGATACAGCTAATCCTGTTCCTGAGTAAGGACTGCTAGACTTTTCAAACAATAATAGGCAGCTGTCATGATCCTACAGAATTCTTACGGCTGCATATTATTGTCTACAACTTCTTTGTGTGTGTTATATGTACTCATTATATTGACAACAAAATTGAAGAATTTGTAGATAAATGCATGCATATATGTGTATATATATATATAAAGATCCATGATATATGCCCATGAATTAAGGTTAGCTGCTGTCTGGTAACTTTTACAAAATAATAAAATGCACGCTTTTTACATTATTAGGTTGCAGGTATAAATATGGAAAAATACAAACTCATTTATAAGTATATAAATATAAACTGATTTATAAGCTCAAAATAATCTCAAGAGTGACTTAGCTATATTTTTAAAAGCAAGAAAATGACTAATTTAAGGTCAAGAGTAATTTAGTTTTGACTGACTTCCAATCCTTTGTTCTCCAGGTCATGCAAGTGTTGAGTAAATTATAAACCTGTAATTCTATCCTGAGGTCAAGGAACTTCAGAACTGATTTGATATATTGGTCTCCTGGAAAGTTCTTCCAAGGCCAGTACCCTCTAAACTGTGTTTATGAGTTGACTGCATTAATAACTAGTAGAGTCATATAATATAAGCAAAGGTGAAATTAACCCTTTCAAAGAAGGATATACTCAAATGCAATACTTTTAAATGAAGACAAAGAAAATCACATATATCTGTAAGCAACCAGTTTCTAGTTTGCTGATTGCTAGATTGCTATAAAAATAATGTGATTGAACTAAGCTGTAGATATTTGACTTCAGGAACAATCAGACATGTTCATGAAAATTATATATGACAATCTTGGGCTTGCAAATTAGAAACTGTTACCTTGATATCTTATCTTGGAAGACCCAGCAGCTATGTTGATGTACCATGTAAGCAGCATCTATCTTTAAAGAAAACAGCAATTGATTTCAGCAACTTCTTTATATTTTCAGGATACTACTTCTTTATATTTTCACGATTTTATCCAGGATGCTAAACACTGAGATTCCTGCAGAATCACTGTGGTATATGCAGAATAGCCCCTCATAGTCAAACTTGAGAAGGCAGGAAAAGAAATAACCCTGTAGAAACAGGTTTGGAAGACAGTTACCATTTGGAGAGATAGTACAGATTGTGCTGATCCAGCAGAAAAAAAAGTCCGCTAAGTAAAGTCAAGAAATATCTCTATTTCCCCTTTTCTTGATTTGTAAACAAAAGTCTTACAAACAGCCTGAGAGCCCTAAAGCTATTTATTTAAGGCAGGCTGTGCACTCATTTTTACCATTGAAAAACTGAAACTGCAACTAAACTGAGATGTTTCCATACAATATAGAGGGTGCATTATATCAGTAATTACTAATTCTGAATATTTTAGTGCTTCCAAATGGAAGTCATCACACTATTAAAAAAAAAAAAAACATGGTGTAAAACCTAGATACACATCCTGGAATATTCTGTCCTCAGTAAGCAAACTTTGAAGGTCCTCAAAGTGTTTAAGGCTATTTCTTTTGCTTGACATCATAGTCCTGAACTTGTTAGAAAGAGGTATACTCAGATTAGTCTGTTCAGTTCTGATTCAAAAGAAACTCAGCAGCAATCACAGTCTGAAATCCTGAAATAATTAGGAATACCCTAGTGTTACCTTAGAGCAGCCTTGAGAAAAATTAGAAGTAAGTTCCCCCTCACCATCTTTCAGGGCCATAAATTTTATATGAATTATTATGGTATCTATGGCATTTTGTTTCACACCAGAAGATGTTTGCTCTGGACAACATACTCCTTAGCTATCTACTTCCCTATCAATGAGAAGTACTAAATTTGCTTTTATGCATTTACAATAACTTAGCTTAAAAAAGTAACAGCTTTAAAAAAATCAGCTATTTAAGTTAATGATCCATAAACATACTAACCATCTGCTTCAGAATTAAAACTGCAACAGCTTTAGAGCTTGGAATGACAGCATTTGACCTGGTTACAGAGTAGGAACCAATTTTCAGGCAGGTATCATAACTGCTCAGTAAATAACACAGCACAGGAATATAGTCAGCCATCACTGAATGTCATGGAATACATGAAAGTAGTCTTTCTATTGTAACTTCAAGGGATTTTTGAACAGACTCTTAGTAGATTTTAAAGATAGAACCAAATTTCAGATAGGTGTTTTGTGACTGGCTTAGATCAAGGTACCATTCCTGAGAAGGGGCAGTCTTACCTCCTCCATAGACAGCTCCCACTGCCTGCTTGTACCTAGGACCTCACAGCTGTGTTCAGAGATGTCACATTGTCTATTCATCTGAAAATTAATTCAAAGGATAAAGCATTTTCCTTCGGATTAGACCACTAAACAAAATCAGCTCTGCAGAGCAGGTCAAAGAAATGGGTAACACCTCATACAGAGGAGGAGGTGGAGGAAGAGGAGATCTGCAACAACTCATATGTAAACCTATTTAAGTCTTTATATATATATATATATATATACAAAGTCTATATATATTAAGATGAACACATAGTGTCCGTGATCCAAGAAAACATTCTAATGTGCCAACTTTGTTGCAAAACCTTTTTTGTGTCCAACTGTGTATTTCTGGATTGAGTTATTAATATATATACATATATATAGCACACTCTAAACCCCTCCATACTGATCACCTACTCAGAATAACTCTGCAAATGCTATAATTGTGTAAACTAGGTAGGAAGTAGATGAGTTTTCACTGCAATCAACTGGTTCACCTGGAGATAACAGAGGTTGTGGACGCAGAAGGGCTTACTAAGATATGAAGAAATGATAAAATTAAAGCTGAATAATGGTCGAAAATTGGTCTAAAGTCAAATTTAAATTATTTAGCTGAGTCAAAATGACAAATACTATAGAATTACTATACAACTCTATCCTATCTTGTTCCCCTGCCCACTATCTCCTGGTCCTCACGATATGGCTCAGTAGACCATCTCAAGGCATTCATTTTGTAGGAACATTTCTTTTTTATTTTTTTTCTCCTTTTTGTCAGACTAATTTTATCAGACTGGTGACTGTTTATATTGGCCCAGGAGAATATAACATGGTGATGAGCACAAGGAACAAGAGTAACGCATAGGATGTAGGACTTGCTCCTGTTAGCAGCACTGAGCTCGTGGATTGGCTCATCCTCTGCCTAAACTGATTATTTACCCGTGGTGACCCTGTGTACTGGAGCAGTCACACGACAGCTTGTGAAAATAGCAGGTGAATCTTGGCAAGTCCGAGAACTAAGTGTTGTCTTGTAATGTATCTGGCCCACAAGGGGGGAAAATTATCACTGAAAACAACTTGTTCTGATTTCAGGATGGAGGTACTTGAATTGACTGTCTGTAACCATGCAGATCTAAGCATATTTTCGTTAGATATTCATGCAAAATAGAACCAATCTCGGTTTGCTGAACTCAGGCATGTTTCTGGGTGCAGAGTCAGAGGTGGTTGAAGTCTGACTTAGGTTTTCTCACTGTGAACAGGAGATGGGTCAGGGTTTGAACCAAGGTTACAGAGCTGGAGCTACCTTGCATTGCAAACTTTCCCCTCAACACTCTGTAAGTAATGGCTGCTGACTATAATGGAGAGCATAGACTTAGATTATGTGTGGGACAGAAGATTTAGTGAATAAAGTCAAACGCTGTCTCCTGTAATGCGAGAGCTCCTATATTTGAAGTCAATTTGATATTAGCTAGCTAACTGCCTTGATTATGTATCAGCATTATACCTCAGCATCTCCTTCATTATATAGGCCTTTTAGACTTTTGTTTGTGTGTTTCATCAGCACTACAAAATGAAACTTCTGTGGATAATAGTAATTAAACATGTTTTAAGGGAAAGAGACTTTCCAGGAGATACTGAAAAAACTTCTCCCATTTTAGATGTTATATATTACAGGGTGAGTATATGCTGTATTGCATATTTTCTATAAAAACATTACATTTGTAACTTCCCTGGGATCATGTATATAAATATTTGCACATGAAATTATACATTAAGCTTTGAAATTTATGCTATACATTTCTGTTAATGTTTTAAAAATATTTGTTCAGGCAAATGAAATTGCAGTAAAATATTTTACTACAGATCAGTCAAAAGTTCTCACAACTTTATCTTCCTAAAAAACAATTTTTCAAGTTAAAAAACAGAGATCCCTTTCAGATTTATAGAAGGCAAACTTAACCAGCTTGATTTGATTAATACCAAGTTGTTGAATATTTTTTAAACACTGAGGTTTAAGGTGAAATAAAGTCAAGATGTAAGCATTTTCCTTTCTTACGTATATGATTTAGTTTTGTTTTCCAGTAACTTATACTTTTAGAGGCAATTTGCCTGCGGAGGGTTATGTGCATATTTCCGATTGTCATTAACAATAATGAGACCAGGGTTCATTGCCCAGTACACAAAGCTCCAAGAATACAAATTGATAATAAATCTGACTCCTCACAAATGAGAAAATTAATACTATAGTCTGAGCAATGTGTGGTCCAAGATATATTTTCAGACATGTTCACTGGGGTGTCCCAACACCTTAATCACAAGTCCAGCAGCCACCTGGTGACTCCCAATGGTTTACCACCCACTGTGGAAGCCTCCTGGGCAGTCGCCTACAAGCCCTGCTCTGCACTCACATTTCCACTTGTACAAAAGTTCCTTTAATGTCAGTTGCTCTGCCTCAGGAAGGATTTAAACACCCCCCCAAATCATATGCATAGCATAACAGTTTTCTTAGGTTGTTCATGGTGGGAGAACCTACATGTCTTTGGGAAAAGCTATTTTTACCCCATCTTTTTCTGTTAAATCTTCATAAAAAAACCTACCATTCGGAAAGCCTGAATTACCAGCTCACACCTACTTTTACCACATGCCCAACATACCTGAAGACAGCTCTTTAAGAAACTTCACACCTAACTCACAGTTTTTTGTTTCACTTGGCTGGAACCCAGCCCCCGTAAGAGTACACTCATCTCTATACATCCACAATTCCTCTGCCATATCCCATTCGCCTCCTCAGGCCTCTGCCACCCTCAAGTGCCATGTGCCGAAGCTTATTATTCCATCTTCTCTGTAGGTCTGCACTGCAAAAACACCTCACATCTGACTGCAAATCTCCCTTCAAAGGAGTCAAATGTGTAAGTGCTAGGAAGGCAAACAGTTGTGAATAGATGTTTCAGGTAATGTGTATCAGGGGGACAGCACAGAGGAATTCATGATATACAGGAACAGACTCACTTTTGGAATTTGCTAAACCCTACGAATCTTTTGAATCCAAACATTTCTTTCCCTTTACAGTGGTAGCACATGAACAGAAGATGTAAACACTTTTCTTCTTCTTGTTCATGCCACTAGCAAACAACATTTTATCAATCTTTTCAGATTTGAACACCATTTTCTACAAGTTCGTGTATGACATTTTAAATAGAGCAATCCAGTCGTAGTTTCAGTAGTTCCTCAAAAAGAAAAGGATCAAGAATATCAGCAATTGCATTCACACTGTCCAATTTGTAGACAGATCACTAAATAACAGATGTCTACATAGCATTCCCTCTTTTCCAAATTTATTGGAATTTAGTAAGACAGAAGAAGGAAAAGGGGAATCTGAAAATTTAGATTGAGAAATAGGTAGCCTGAAGCAAAAGGTAAAGAAAAGAGTAAAAAAAAAGAGTCTGAAAAGCTCCTTTTCAGGAAGGATGGAACATTGAGATTAGATGGCATGTTACAGGCTGGATGAGGAAACCGGAAAAGGAGACAAGGAACAAATCAGTCAGGAAGAAGCATCAAGTCGGAGAAGAATTTGAGGTGAAATGAGAGTCATGTACAAAGATAATAACAAAGGATCTAGGAACTTGTTCATGGTGTAACTAGATAACTAGAATAACTAGGAGTTGTTATAGTCCAAGGCTGGAGGAGGAGGAAACCTAGGAGATGTGAAGAAAAATGGAGGAAGTAGATGGAGGTCAATTGGGGTGGAAAGAGAGGAGGAATTAGGGGAGAATGAGGATGATAGGAAAGAAAAGGGACCACAATGCAGTCAACAATTAATATTTGCCCACTTGGGCAATATGAAGTATTACCCACTTCCCACTAACAGCAAGGTTTTTTTGCCTTTTCTTTTCTTTTCTTTTCTTTTCTTTTCTTTTCTTTTCTTTTCTTTTCTTTTCTTTTCTTTTCTTTTCTTTTCTCTTTTCTTTTCTTTTCTTTTCTTTTCTTTTCTTTTTTCTTTTCTTTTCAAAAGTAGAATAGAGATTTACTCTACCATCTTCAGCAGAGTATGAAGAAAGTTTACACTTTTTAATGTATTTATTTATGCAGTCTCTTTTTCCTTATTTCTTGCCTTTTACAATAAATTGCAGATGGCTGCAATTGCTATGGCTTTTCTTTAAAGAAAAGTAGTGCAATAAAATAGCATCACAGTAGGGAAGCTTTAGTTATTTTATTCATTTAAAATCTGGTTCACTGCACAACCATTAAAATAATCCTAAACCAAATTGACTGAAATTCTTACAAGACTTAAGACTCCATGTTCACTTGTTGTTTCTTGCTCACCTGAAGCTATAATTCCCTGTGTGAAGTTGTATGAACAGCTAATGTGGATATGAGTAAGGTCTTTGGGTGAGGAATGACCATCTGAATAAGATGAATTCTTCAGCTAAAAAGGTCACTCTTTAATTAAAATTCGTGGTCATAAAGAATGAGAGCATAAAAAATAGCAAAAAAAAAAAAATATGTCAGTGGCTGAAGTATTTATAAACAAAATGTTCTAAAGTTTTCTATGGGAGTACCATCTGCTTATGTGGGAAGCTGCCATGCCAGGAATGTCTTATAAATAAGATGATGAGGAAGACTCCAGCTGATAGGCAGCACATCCCACTTTCTCTATGCCAAACTAGAAGATTTGATGCGTAGGTATAGCACCTGGCATGAAACTGTACAAGCAAAACATTTCAAAGACCCTGAGGACACAAGGTGAAGGAAATTAGTAAGCTTACCAGAATGGAAAAAAGGAAAGAGTGTCAGTGATTCTAAATTGCTGCAGAATAAAAGCAGTTGGTCCAGCTAGCAAGCAAAACTCAAGATCTTGCACTGGATTATATTACAATACTGCTATTTGCATCTAGCCTAAGTTGTTCCTTATAGACCAAAAGAATGAGGTAAAACCATAGGCTAAACTGCTTGCAGATACTACATTAAAAAACAAACAAAAAACAAATAAAAACAAACAAACAAAAAAATCCCATAAAACTACGTCAGAATTAGACAGTGTTCTGAACAAGCTACAGTGTAAGAACAAAGTGACTGAGCCACCTGGGATTCATTCAGGTTGGAAGTATAAGTCAGTCCCTTGCTTGGTTTAGGGCTAACGTCAAAGTTGGATGAGTTTGATGAAACTTGGAAAAACTTCCTGCTGCCCGGTAAGTTTACAATCTATGTTGCCATACCACATAATTGAGCTCAAAGTCATAATTAGAGATGCATGCCAGGTTATCTAGACAATTTTCAATAGTATAGCAACAAACTACATGATTTTAGTGAAGAAAATACTTTCCTTATTTTCTGATCTGAATTCTTTTAGAGAACCAATAAAACAGTCAAATGAAGTGTATTTGTGAACAACCTAATCTTACTGGAAGTAAGATTTGATGATGGAGGGGATATGAAAGGATTTTAAAGATGAAAGAAAATCAGGTAATATACAATATTCAATTAGTGCTTCAATTTATTTACATTCCGGTCCATCACAGTTCAGAACATGCTAAAACAATCAGCTTTTCTACCTGACCAAAAAATGCCTGAAGGAAATGTGTTTACTGCAAGAATAAAAGGAGAAATTGCTCATTCAGCAGCACTGTCTGGATATTATGCAACAGATATCAGTAGTAGCACAGTATTAGTATTGTAAGAAATACTATTTAGAAAAGAAAGGTTTCCTTCTTTGTGAATTCAGATTTCTATGTCTAAACTGTAATTTTGCTTTTACAGGTTGTTGACATCAATATACAAGAGTAGGGATCAACTCCGTGGCAAGCAAATCACCAGCATGCCAACAAAAATAAAAGGGCAATATTTAGACTGTAAGTGCTTAAGAAAATTGCAATCACCATCCAAGAGGTGTAGTGAAGAAGTTTTGAAAGAGGATGATAAAATCCAACTTCCTTCTCCAAAACTGCTAATGACCTGTTGCATGACCTCAGGCGAAATCACTTCAGTGCTTCGTGCTTCTGCTTCCTTTCCTACTGTGTCTATTTAGACTAGGAGTGCTTTAGGGATAGGGACTGTCTCATATTCTGTATTTATACAGTGTCTAGCACAGTGAGTCCCTGATCTTGCATGAGATCTGTAAATGGTATTGCATTACAAAAAATAACAATAGTAACAATGACGATGTAACTAAATTAGGCAAATATGTCAGGGATTAGATTTACTCGTGAGAAGTTTTGCTGGATCTTTTAGTAAGAGTTTATTGGGACAGTTAATTTTTAAGCATGGCTAAAACAGCATACCAAAATAATACTTAAAATGAATTTAGGCGAGCAACTATACAGACTACAGTTTGAAGATCAGCTTGGGCTTATTAAGGAGACCTGAAACTAGATTGTTATAGCAGTTTTTTGATATATTTGATATAGTAGATTTTTTCCCCCACAAAATGAAAGCATGGCTTTTATACAGGGGTTCCCATTTCAACCCTGTATGAACTCCTCATTTGCTGAAATGCATGAGAATTTTATTGTTGACTCCAGCAGAATTTTTAGCTCCTTCACAGGGATGCTTTTGAAAAGAGAGAAGAATGCCTGGGGTATCATTCATTTATTTTTTCATGTCAAGGGAAAAAGCAATCTCAGAAGGAGGTAGCAGATAGTAAGCAAACAGATTTAGTGGTCTTGCTGGAAATATTTATATTTATTTTCCTAAAATATATTTTAGGATGGAGTGACTATGGTCTCAAATCACTTCAAATGCTCCCAGTCTGACCACGGTCACTCCATCCATAGTAAAGGATGGATAGAGGAGGTACCTTACACCTGGGGTACTCTATTTCATTTCAAAGACAAGTACGCATTCTTTAAAATTTAGATTGAGTTTATTCTCCTATCTTGAAATCTTCTATCTATTATATCTCTAAATTGATAAACTAAATCTTAAGATTTTAATCTTAAAACAGGAACTTATGTTGAAACAGTCCCCAAATATTTTCCCATCTAAATATCTCCAAGATTTCTAAATCCTTTCTTGCTATATTTTAATTCAGTGAATTATAGACAAAATTACTTTGTTCATAACTTTAGTCACATCTATTATAATCTATTTTTATAAAAGAAACTGTGCAGAAACTGAGGCAAAACACAATGAACAGATACTGATATCTGATTTCAAAAGTGCATGAAGACAGATACACTGTAGATTTGGTTTAACAAAACCAAACCATTAACAAAAATACCATATGCTCTTACATGGTTTTTGACACTTGCAGAAAACATGTATCAGGTACTATACTATGTTTCGGTTTTGTTTTGTTTTCTTCTACTATAGTGTATGTGAGTGGATATGTAGAGTACTGAATACCTACAGTTTTTAACATTGTTAGATGATTTACATGTTTACCAAGTTCTGTACAATTTCACATTAAAATGCTGAACACAGAAGAAGTCAAGTGTGAAATATTTTGGACTCAATACAGTTTGATGAGGAAGTTTATGTTCTTACTTATACGGAATTCTAAAGTCTTAGAGAAACAAACTCAAAAAAACCCACTTGGAATTTGTTTGCTTTGTCTTTTTTCATTAGAACCAATTATTTTTGTTCTATTACTGTTTTGTCTCTATTTATATAAGACAGAACTATATTCAGTAAGGTTTTTATCTTTGTAAGATCTACTATTAAAAATATTTTTCTCACAAGTTTAAATTAGTACACTGAGTTTTTAGAGTCTTAACAATATATTTTTTTTTAAAAAAAGACAATATAGGACTAAACAAAATTCAGCAATACATGACAACACATTAAATAACCTCATCTAGTACTGAAATACTTGCTTGGTACCCACTGAATAGCCACTGAAAGCCAGAAGAAGAAATTTATAACCCATAAGACAGATCCTAGAATATGAACCCTTAATGTGGACTCCTGTAATTATGTATCTTACAACAAGAGTCCAACTGAGCTCAAAAGGCAAATACACAAGAAGAGTCTAGAGTCTTAAAGTTGAGAATTTGGTTATACGTTCATTTTGTTTTCTAGCCTTAAAGATATTATTAGCTTGTAACCCATGTATGTATGCAAATGATTATCTAAGAGAAATAATAATAACAATACCAAATAAAAGATACACAATAATTTGATTAATCCAATAAAAAAAAAAAAACATAACCGTTCAACAGACTGTAATACGATTTAAAAAGAAAACAGTATAATTAAACTATGTAATCATTACCAAGTCATATAACACGCATCAAAGTT
>JAWLRI010000879.1:391251-403781 GCA_034781795.1 Crypturellus tataupa
TGTAATACGATTTAAAAAGAAAACAGTATAATTAAACTATGTAATCATTACCAAGTCATATAACACGCATCAAAGTTAAGATCAGTTTTGCCCTGTTCTTGATTATACAAACACAAGGTTGGGCTCCAGATCTGAATTTTGCAGAAAAGAGTAGATACTAAATTTGAATCAAGCCCATTTTAAATACCATCAGCCTTACACTTTCAAGCCAAACTTCAGATTGACTGTGTTTGCTGAACAAGAAGCAAATTCTAGGAAATATCCTGGGCACCATCAGACATTAATGTTTAGAGAATTTCCATTAGAAAATAAAGCAATAAAAGGCAAAGTGAGCTCTCTGTTAGAACTGGGAAAAAAGAACACTCTGGGCAAAACATAAGTGAAAGTGATATTATATTTTTAATGTTCGGTAAGAAAAGCGGGAGTAGTAAAAAATATAGAGTGGTAGTTATATTTTTTAAGTGAATGGAGCAAGACATTTTTCAGAGTGTGGCTGAGCACCTCCAGGGAAATAACCGAGATCAGGAAAGGAAAGAATAAAACCTCTGAGCATCTACTAATGTTGCACAAAAGCTATTGTTACCCAAACCTCCCCCTGAATCCCAGCCCCACACTGTACTGGGAGAGAAGCGGGACTACTAGATTTGTTACTGCCTGCCATGCGCGCTGCTATTTTTCAATGTGTGTAAGGGAGAAACTTGTTTGTTCTAATCAAAGACAGAAGCGTCAGTGCTGCGTGTAGCCTCCGAGCACAGACACATGTTGACTTGCCTGCCGAATGCCCTCCTACAACACTGCAGAGACACTTGACTTCCTACTGGGGAAGTGCAGCTTTCTTTCCTAACAATGGGCCAACTGGCTTTCATAACGGAGATAAACGCTCCCTGCTGTGAATTGTAATAGCAAAACATGTCAAACAACCAACAATAAAAAGAGGCACAGCCAAAAGATGGACTTTTCCTGTTTTTATGTGCAGCACACAGGAAACTAAGCACGTGAACTGCACTTGGCTCCTTGCAAGTCAAAATATTGCTTCTTTTAAATGAGAACGAAAAAATTCAACTTACTTCTGACCTCTTTTTAACTCTAAAATGCAAACATGAGGATGGATTCATTAGCACTTGTTTGCCAGGGATTATGATGAAAACTCTGAATGTGAAAGTCAGGAGCTTTATTAAAAAGAGTAAGGATTATTCAGTTAGCCTTTTCCAGTCTTTAAAAATTGTTATATTTATGAGTGATAAGAGTATCCACTTGCCATTCTGCTGATTCTTTGTTGTTCCCTAAATTTTTATACTCTGTCTCTGCAGACAAAGGATTGTCTGCTTAAAACCCCCTCCTGTTCTCGCCCGTCTTTTCATTTTGGCCAGCCTTGCATGCTTCCCTTTTACATTGTCTTACCCTTCCCTCAACAACCTTTTATAGCCCATTAGTCTCATACTGTTGTTCTGATTAATTAGTGCTGTGAAATGTCATTGTACCTCTTACATGAAAACCACAGTTTCTACACTGCCATTTTGCCCATTTGACATGATTACAACGTATGTTTCCCCTTCTTGTTGACCTTCTCATCTACTTAAACTGAAGAAAAGCAATAGTGAAGCCTTTTTAGTGAACATGGATGACTATACTTACTACCCATTATATTATTGGATTGGATCATCATATTTTGGGTTAGACTGTGCACGAAGTGATAAGATGATCATTCAGTCAGTTCCTTTGATCTCTCTGACCCTGTCTATCTCAGGCACATACACCACTGTGGTTCAAAACAGCCCTGGTTTATGGTATGCCTCTAATAATGGCTGATAACCAGGTATCTCAGCTGACATTTGTAGATCAAACCGCGCTATAATGCCAAGAGTCACTAGGTGTTGCTTTGATAGGAACGAACACAGCTGTTCTTTAGTGACTTTCTTCCTTTTTCAAGCCTTCCATCCTCTTTTTCTCTTTCTCTTGCATGATCTTTTTGATCTGCATCACAATCTTGAAAAAGATATTGATGCATATGTCACATTGCCTAGGCGCATTATACAGAGTGGACCTGCAAGAGCTGAAGCACATTTCAAGGAACACCAATGGACACAGAGGATATCTCATACCTGCAGGTATCAAATGAACATATGTAGGCTAATGGTGCAGTATGTGGGAATTGGAATGCATACGACTCACTGCACTTGCAGAGCAAATACTTGCTTGGGATCTGAGGAGCTTCACAAGTGCTGAGAAGATGAGCAAGGAGCACTATATGCCTGTTCTTTTATTTTTCTCTGAGCATCTATGTTGCCTCCCATAGTCAGAAGACTAGACCAGATGGACTTTTAATCCTGTATGTGCTTAGTGCTTTAATAGTTCCGTTGGAACAAATTAAGCTGGTGAGAGGTGGGGATCAAAAGCCTAAATCCTCTTAGTTCCCTCTGATTTCCAGCATCTCAGCCCGTCTTCAGCCAGTCCAGGTGGTACTTATTAGCTCTGGTTACAATACAATGAGCCAATTGCTGTTTGATTTTAACTTCAGCATTTCAGATAGGCAGCGGTAAAAGGGACTTTATTTAATACTGCAGTTTGTGTACTGCATTTTAAGTCTATCCCTGCCTTTTTTCAGATGTAAAGTCAGCATCACACATGTGGATCCTGCTTGAATTCTGATCCCTACATCAGAGTATGTGAGGATTCCACGTTCACTCCTGTGGTGGATGCCTGCATTTTGGGAACAGAAGGCGCTGGACTTTGTGTTTATAAATGTGACATTGTAGACAAGCACAAATTGTGAGATTAGAAACAAGAGATTAGAGAATGTGCAGTGTTTGTCACTGCAAGCAAGGGTGATTACAATGAGGCTGGGTTGTGAGTGGAATGGGAGAGGTCAATGAAGAAGCGAGGGAGAAGAGGGAGGAGAGGCCTCAGAAGTGTGGTTATCAGGAGGGCTGCCTCCACTCTGCTCTGGTTTCTGTTAATGAGGCCACAGCTTGGAACACATCTCAAGCCTCTGAAATACAATGTATTAAAGTGCACTAGTTACTACGGCTATAAAGAACCTTAGAGTTGTGATGTTATCAGATATATGGGACAAAGAACAGATTCTCAGAGCAGCCAGAAAAAGCAAACAATTAATTAGAAGAGCAGTCTGCCTGTGTGTTGTTCTTCCTGGACCTGAGCCCAATAACAAAAACTGAAAGGCCGAAACTTTATTTCAAAACACCTCTAAGCAGGGAAGATACTGAAACTCACTCCCATTTTGAGAGCGAAAAAAAACAGGGAAAAAAATAAAAGCAGAATATACAGATGGCTGATTTTTTTTTCCTCTCTTTGAATAAAGGATGAAAAATATGTCATCTAATAATTAGTTTTTTGTATTATAGGTTTTTTGCATTATTAAATCAGATGTTAAAGATCACTACTATCTTGAGTAGGCACAATTATTGGACAATGTGCACTAGTTTTTTGTTCACATTCCAGTTTTCTGACCTTCAAAGTGAAAAAGTAGCAAACATTGTCCTTCTGAGTGTTTATAGCGTATCAGAGAAGCAGTGAATCATACATAGTAATGGATGGTTAGTTTCCATTCTGTTTGAATAAGCAGAGAGGAAAGTTTTATACCAGATAGAAATGAAAACTCTTTGTTCACCAGTGTTTGTCAGCCCACTACCATGTTTTACTGAATCATGGCCAAACTCAAGAGCCACAGGAAACTGTATCAGATGAAATGATGTCATCATCCATACTCTGACTTTTGGTTTGCAATTTTTAAATACAGAGAACAGATGTAAATGATTATTTCTTTGCGAAGAAGTAGAAATAAGAACCTGTGTTATCTTATACTTGAGAACAGAAATGGAAAAAAAACAGTGATCATAAAGAAAAGGAGGACTGTATTATATGGATTTATCAGTTCTTGAATACTATGAAAGAGAAAACATATTTGAAGTGAGTTTTTTTTTTAATTTAGTCCAGTCTTTAACAGTCAAATTCAATAATCTGTTTAGGACTCTATTACTTAAGAAATAGAGGTTTACTAGAGGTTTAGAGGTCCTTAAGAAAGAGGTTTGCTATTTCAGGTTACTCAGGGTTCTCACTTTTTAGAATTCTAACAGGACTTGCTGGTGGTGCATGTATCAGAGTTTAAATCAATGAGAATATTGGTGTAGCGAGCACAGGTGGGTCTGTTCCATAGCACATGCCACATACACCATATCAGGCAGGAGAAAGAAGAGCCACTCAGACTGTTATGAAATGGGCCCTTGTCTTTTACTCTGCAAAGCGGATCCATGCAAGTCATAGAGCTCCGATGACTGAAATACATCTCTGACAGTTAATATTTTGCCAATATTAATCACTTATGTACCAATTAGTAGTGATAAAACTGATTTATGCTTGAATAAATTTTTTTCTCCTCCCATGTTTGAATGTTTTACCCATTTTTTGCAGACCGTAAACTGCAAAAATGTGCATACAAAGAAAAAAGGGAAACAGGCAGCTCCTAGAGACAAACATATCATGTGGAGTCTTTATGTAGGTTTGAGCCCAGATCTGCACACTCTCAATTTCATGCACATGAACAACATTAATTCTTTCAGTGGGATTCTTTGCAAACCTAGATTAATGTTTGATGGATTAAAGTCTGCATTTCATAACTATCGATTGCTTACTCATAGCTGTGAAATGCTCCTAAGGTTAAAAAATAAGCAAAACAAAAAACTGCATATTCATAAATACTTTTCACTTTTTAAAAACAGATCCTATTTGATTTTAATATCCTTAATGTGTACTATCTATCATTCTAATTGCTATAGGTAGCTTTATTACAAAACATATTTGCTAAATGTAGACAAGGATATCAAATATTCACAAAATGTTAACAACTTTAAAAAAAACAGAAAACCAACACAACCTCACTCCTGCTTATATGCAGTATATGATCTCCTTTAATTACAGATCAGCTCTTCTTACTATCTTTTTATTTCATCCTAACAGAGTTGGGGTTCTATATCACTCTGACAACTGTGCAGTAACACTGTGTTTTGTTTTTCCGCTGTGGAACCACAGAAAAAAATGTTTATAACAGACCATGCACTGACACACTGTTGCCATGTCTTTGTTTTAGTTTGCATGAGTTATTTTACACTCCATACTATTTCCTGTTATATGTATGTTTGCATTCTACTGTTTTCACCTCAGATCGCTAAAAAATACAGAATCTCTTAGCTTCAATGATGCAGTGACCAGCTACAGCAGAGATATAGTCTTGGCATTGGCAAAGTCCTTAATGATCAGAATAATCTCTTTGTTACTTAGAAAAGCAATTTATTTAAGTATGCAGTTGAGGACTACACCAAATATGGACAGAATTGTTCACATTTAAAGTTAAAAATGTGTTTAATTGTGTATTCCTAGTCTAGGTGGTCAGGTAATTAAATTTCAGTAGCTGAAACTATAGTTAGAAAAAATTACAAGAAAAATAAAGTGGCTTTATGAGCGCTACTTTTTTTCTTCTGAATAGTGAGAACAATAAACCATGCTGTGATGGCAGACACAAACAATCGCGGGAAAAATGTGTTTGTAGCCCATTGTACTGTTTTGTGTGTTCACATACAAAGACACTTAGTGTTTCAGCTATGTTTTTAAATGGGTATTTTACATGATTTGTAAAGAACCTGGTGATTAAAAGTGCTACTTAGCTTTTTACTTTATAATCTATATCATTTCTCTTTTCAGACTGTGAAAATTTCATCTTCATCATAGACTGAGTCTCATTTTGCTCTTACATTCTTCTGGCTACAGCTCCTCCCTTAAAATAAAGGCAAGAAGTCTAATGACTTTCAATTTTCCTGTTATACAGCAAATTTTGCCCTCATACATGACAATGCAGTCACTCAGTCATCTATACAGTGTGGAAGAAGTTTCCTGATACCAATAGTTAGTGCGTGGGCAGCAAATCCACCAACATTTTCACTCTGTGAGAGATTCTGTATCAGTTACAGAACAGAATCTCATCACCTGTATATAGTAAAATATTATATGACGGGCAAGTAAAAAGTTAACAACAAAAATTAACACGCTGAGGTGCAGATGGTTGGCAGAAAAGCCTATCAGGGATAGCAGAAGAAACTATCATCAGAAGAGCCATGGTGAGACTTTGGGTGCTTTCCCCAGCAATAAAAGGAAGTGGGAAGTCCTGTGGAGGCAGGATAGTCCTGCTTCACTAACATTTGCAAAGGAAAACTCAACTCAGTAAAGAACTGATATGCTTGTAAAGCATCTGGTAAGGGGACAAACTCTCCTGAAGATACCAGAAGGACCACCTTGTGAGGATGACCATAGCACAGTCACATACTCCTTTCCAAAGGATATAAAAGACAGAGTCTAGAGGTGATGAGTTGAGCAGGGATCAAGAACAACACCTGAAGAACTCTTCTGACTGGACAGTGATGTGAGTATCCCTTCACTTCCCTTAACCTGGGTCACTCAGCTAAAGTCACTCCTTGCAAGGTTGAGAGGCCCCCTGTATATTCAGGATGAAGTAACACTATAACATTCTACTTTATTTCACTTTTATTTTTATGTCACTCTATTTTATTTTACTTTATTTTTCTTTTCTTCCTATGGAATTCTTGTTCATTTTACTTTATTTTTCTTTCTTTCTCTACGGAATTCTTGTTTATTCATTGATCAGCTGATATCTAGAACAATTGCGTGAGTTAATGATGGATGCTGTTATTGAAAAATCTTGCACTGGTGAATAAAAGAAACCAGTTAAAGCCCCTTTGGACTATTTTACTGTATATACTTTAATGGCACATAATGCAACAATAAAAATTGGCATAGTCAGCAGAATAGCACAACATACTGCTTGCTTCTAAGAGAGATCAGTCAAATTACATCTAAGCACTCCTAAGCACAAGCAACAGTCTCCCATACTCAAGTAAAGACAGAGCTCAGGTATCAAACACCCACCAGGATAAATCTGGACAGCTCATATCTCCTTAGCAGAGATCCTGTAATAGTCAAAATTGATACAACATTTTTATTGCTGTGAGTTATCACCAGAGGAATTCTAAGAATCAAATTTATTTGGAGTATTGTAAGTGAAGAGAGGAGAGTGGCGGCATGATGGAACAGAAAGGATGAAACCACCCTGGAAAGAATCAGAGGAGAAGATGATTAAGAACCATGCAAAAAGAATGTTTTTTGTAGGGAGAAGTGAGCTAGAATGGGGAAAAAAGAAATGGCCCACAGAGGTGTAATTAGGTGCCCTACTGTTTTGTGCAAAGATGTGAAGGTGAAAGAATTCGTACTGAAGTCTGCAGGAGGGCAGAAGTAAGAATGTCAAGGAATTAAACATCTCATGGCTCAAGCTACGACAGACTTGACCCTTAATGAAACATGGACTGCAAAATTGCAGTTCTTTTTCCATTATATTCCTTATTATTCAAATAAAGTTAAAAGCTCTTGAAGATGAACATGTTTGCTACTGAACAAAGGAGACAGACTAATGTCAGTCTAGGAGAGTTTATCATGAAACTCAGACAGTTTTCTCGTCAGGGTTGACAGGAGAAGGGGTTGAGAGAGTAAGAGAAAGGAGGAAGGGAGTGGAGCAATTTATCCAGTTATAGACCTAGTCATATGATTCTTAACTCTATTCCTTTTTTACTATATTGTCCCCTGAAGCATCTTTCTCATTCTATTCTGATAACAGCTAAGATGTATATTCACGAACTCCTGGAATCTCTGGAAAAATCTTCAAACAAGAGTGGTAAACTTTCTGCTTTCTTTAACATATATTATTGGAAAGTATAATGACCTCATTTAAATGCATGTGGGTCATGCCACAAATAGTGCATATACATTATTGTAAGAACTAGCAGATTACAGCAGGATACAGCAAAGCTATTGCTTTGAACCCCAAGGGAATATATACTGAGACTCCTTCCCCCATTGTTGGCGGATTTCATGTCTTCTATCTTGAGAGTCTGGAAAACCCAAACTTCCCAAGATCTTTTGAAAACTCATTTTTGCTTCACTTTTCAAGCCAGCAATTATTTAACGATGTAAGATCTGCCAACTGTAATAATTTGTGATATCACCTCTCTCCCATATACAGAATGCCACTATGAGACTACAGAAGGTCAGGCTTTAGAAAAAATTATTCATTTTCTTTAGGGGGTAAATACTGCATTCATTAAAGAGTAGAATTAACAGAATTTCAGCTAACGCAAGGCAGTCTCTTCTGTACAGCTTTCTGCCACTCATCCCTGCCAATGCCACTGACCTGCTTCACCTCCAGTTACGGCACGCTTGGGCCTCTGTGTGGCTCTGCCAAAACATCTCAATGCTGACCTGTGACGCCCTTTGCTATTCCCATGCAGCGGTTCCCAAAAGGTGCAGCTGAGCCCTCCTTCCTGACCTGCGCTGAGCTCCCTGTCATTTCGTAGCTCTGTAGCAACGCTGCCCCGGTGCCCTGCAGCACCTCCTGCCCTCCATGCAGCCCAGCGCCCCTCCACAGCTCTGCAAATAACCCTCTATCCTGACCCACGGCAACCCTCGCTGTTAGCATCTGGGGGCTCTTCAGAGCAGAGACTGCCAATCACTCCAAACCGCTGCCTGGGGGAACCAAAAGGGATTATTCTCCTTTTCTGGGGGAGAAGAGGGGAAGGCAGAAGGAAAGGGCTGTTTTTAAAGCTTAATAGAATCAATGAAGAATTTAAAGAATACAGTTTAACATGTTATGAAAACAAAGGCTTTGCTCTGGTTCACTGCAGCAAAAGCACACAAAATGACATTTTTCTACTTATGGGAATACAATGCATGGATGAAAATAGAAAGGAAAGAGCACATAGGAAAGGATTAGTCAGAAGCAATCAAAGATTCTGATAGACTGATTTCTGACATTCAGCAACAGCCTTGTCTTGTGATGGTGCATCTCATATTCTATTCTCCCCCATCTTCTCTATTCTTGCGTGCATGGGCCATAACCCTGCAAAAGGTGTGCTTAGTCTCATCAAGTTAATCAGGTTAATATGAAGTTTTGTTGAAACATCAACTGTAATACTATTTCCAAGCCAATACTATTTCCATTCATGTACCAAATGTAACACTTCCAATCTATAAATTTACTTTTAGCACTATGGTACTTTGTTGTTTTGGATGTGGACATAGCTTTTTGCTGTCTCTTGTAGATACTCGCCCTGTAATTTTAACGTTTACTTTTCTTCCTGATCATTACCAGCATGTCTAATACCTTTTTTGAGATCACTTTTTACAGCCACAGGATCAATTTGTGTTTCTCTTGTTTCTCGAAACAGTGTAGCTTTCAGACAGACCCAACTCTGTCCCCACAAAAACGTGATGCTTTTACTTTCTTCACATGATCAGAAAAATGATTTTGCTATGAATGTTTGAAAATATCTGTAAATGTGTATGCTTAAGAATAGATATGAAAATTCCAATTTATTTCAGAAATCATTAAATGTATGTACTTCTCAGAATTATGTCAATACTGTAGGTTGAGATCACTATGATATATTTGCTGACTACTCTTTCTAGAAGTATCATCTTATATTCTACATAACAATTACAAATCATAAGAGGGCAAAATAATCATCCTGAAATTTGTGAACACACAAACAAACTTGTTAGGCTTTATTTTGGTCAAAATGATATTGTGCAACAATTTAAGGTAAACCAAGTAAAAGAAAAAAGTCACTCAAAATATTTAATTAGATAATAGCTACAGGTGATTTTCTCAGTAATCCGACTAATTCTAGCTTTAGCTTATGTACATTTTGAGGTCACATATCATTCACATTGGAACTCAGGGTACCACACAAATCACCACTGGGAAAAAAAAAAAAAAAAAGACCTCTGCCAGTCACGACTGATTTGTTCTACCCTTTATGCTCTGCAGTGGTTATTTGGGGAAAGTAAGCATTCATTTTCCTCAACTGCTCCACACTTCAGATCTTTTCTTCCTGATCAGACCCACTACAGATCTGTAGCATCTGGGAAGCCTCCAAAGAATATGCAGAAGAGAAATGTTAACAGCACAGCCAAGTGCAGTTGGCACCGTATAAAAAATGCATGCTCTGACATATTCAGAGAGAAAAAGTTAAGAACTTCTTATTGTCGCAAATATATTGAACCCTGGTCATTGTTGGGGAAAATAAGACCATAAAAAGGAAACACAACAGGAAAATACTATTTTCTATGTAATTCTGAGAATTTTTGACAGTAGCTTGATAGTTTCTACGCTCCATGTTTCTATTTCAAACAGTATTTTGACTCCTTTTTTTTTTTTTTTTTTTTTCAAGCAAAATATACCTAGGAGTAGCTTTTATCTTAGGAGGAAATTAACAGAGAATGATTATCTTTAAAATATATTGCACATAGGGGAAAATATACTCATTAAAAGAAATGGAATGCTTTATTGCATAAAGCCCTACAAAAATTAAATACAGAGCAAGGCATGACAGAAATGTGGCCGTGCTTTATAAACAAATTCCATTGAAAAATGGAATTTTACATCGGTAAATTAAACATATTTACCATATCTTAAATACTAAAGATGACAAGAAAGCAAAACAGATCACAGACCAGATATGAGATATTTATTGTATCTATTCTGAAACACAATGTTTTAGGCTCCCAAGTTTAGATTTTCATTTTACAACCAGAAGCATGACTGGGAAAGGGTAATAAGGATCTCAGTTACAGCACGATTGCTCAGAAGTAACTACAGTAAAGCCAGTTAAAATTACTCTAGGAGCTATAACGGATGATTTCTAGCCCTAATGACCTGTCCACTGATGTCTTGAGTGCTGTTCCTCTCTGTAACATGTCCAGCCACTTCCTGGCATATTTACCTGACTTTTGGAGATGGTGTCTGCATGTTGGGCCTTGGACTACACCAAACCCTTGCAATATGAGGCAAAGAAGTACAGTTGCTTATGTTTTCTCCCCATATCCTCCTGCATAGCGAGGGACAGCCTGATCCATGCTTTGTAAACCAAAGAAAATTAATCCAGTTTAACTCTGTTCTAACTTCATTGGCTTTCAATTTTATTTGCTAGAAGACTTTTCTTCCACACTCCAATTCTCTGTCAGAGCCACAGAAATCCTCTCATTTTCCATGATGGTCTCATAAACATGACACTAGCTTTCCCTTGATTTGCACAGCTTGGTCTGCAATGGCTCTACTTTACTTTTGCTTCATTAACAGTAACAAACCCATACATCATAGGAGGGGTGAAAGAGAGGCATTGCCAGTAGGAAGCTGAGGTTTCTGCAGGCTGCACAACCACTTTATTAAGGATAAGACACAAAGCAATTTTCTATGCTTTATGCAGATTTCATGCATTTCAAAGATCCTAGAAATGCGGACAAAGTAGGGGCTTTGTTTTTTCGCAACAAATGCAAACAAATGCTTCAGGACTACATTTGCCATCTTTACATCTCAAAGAAGTATTTGTACTTTGTCTATATTATTATGCAAGTCTAAAATCAAGTTTTGAAGATTTAGAGGATGGAATTCCATCCCAAGTGAAAAAAACAGTAAACATACACTACCATTATGAGTTGACCTGAGCAAGAAATACAATCTTATAGATATTCACCACACCACAAAGTTAAGAAGGTCTTCAATCTGTGTTATTTTCCAAAATTGCACAGTGAGATTGTAGGTAAAGAAACATGTGGACTCATTTTTAAACACGCTAATACTGTCTCTACTGTCCACACCAGGATTTGTAGTGGCCGTAACACAAACCTTGTTGAGAACAATCAGCATGGGAGGAGAGGCTGGGGGAAAGGAGGAGGAAAATCAATTGTGCTGGGGATTGTGTGACTAAAACAAGGTATTGAATTTCGGGTTTTCACAATGAAACGCTGCAGGATAAATGAGGTGCTGAAGCAGGATTTATAATTCATCGAGTAATAGGATTTTGTACTGTTTAGCAGGATTAGCCATGTTAAAGAAAGACCTATTTATTTCAGCCTGACAATGGTTGAGAAAAGTGTATTGTGCTCTGCGTTGTTATTTTAAGCAATTTACAGGATTATTTAGTAGCGGAGGCCCTGTGCTCCCCCTATCTGTAATGTGTCACCACAGTGGTGGTAGTTGTGTAATTGCAGTTTTCTTCATACAGTTGCAGAATCACAGCAGTGGAGGGGTCAGAGGTGAGAAGGCTGGTGGAGGGAGGAGGGAGGGAAGGGAGTCATGTCAAGGGAGAAGAAGTAGAAACCAATTAAAACACTCCCTTATTAGGACCTGACCTTGGTGACCTCTGCACTCCAAGTCTTTGGGATGGCATACGCTGCTCCTTAATGTTTTGTTTCAGAGGTTTTATGCTGAAGTGCTGACTGTGCTTTCCCCAACCATGTCTGCCATTGACAGGGACTGAAAACCTGCTTGGAAAATGGTGGGGGGAGGATGAAGTTGTTTTTCACCGGTCACTTAGGATAGGATTTCCTGTTACTGGGATTATTATTTTCTTCCTTTCCTTCTCTCTCTCTAAAATAATAATAATAATAATAAT
>JAWLRI010000879.1:413130-425975 GCA_034781795.1 Crypturellus tataupa
AGTCCAACCATAAACCCTTCAACACCATGCCTGTTAAACCATGTCCCTAAGCACCTCATCATCTACACATTTCTTGAACACTGCCAGAGACGGTGACTCCACCACTTCCCTGGGCAGCCTGTTCCAATGCTTGAGTACTTGTTCCCTGTAGAAATTCTTCTTAATGTCTAATCGGAACCTTCTCTGGTGCAACCTGAGGCCACGTCTTCTTGTTCTATCTGTAGTTATTCTGGAGAAGAGATCGACCCCCACCTCAACAGAATCTCCTTTAGAGTAGCTAACTGTAGAGAGCAGTAAGTCTCCCTGGGTCTCCTCAACACTAAATAATTCCGGCCCCCTCAGTCACTCCTCATAAGGTTTGTGCTCCAGCCCACTCACCAGCTTTGCTGTCCTTTGGATATGTTGCAGCGGCACCTCAATGTCCTTCTTGCAGTGAGGGGCCCAAAACTGAGCACAGGATTCAAGGTGTGGCCTCACCAGCTCTGAGTTAAAGGAAATGATTTCTTCCCTGGTCCTGCTGGCTACACTGTTCCTCATAAAAGCCAGGAGGCCGCTGGCCTTCTTGGCCACCTGGGCACACTGCAGGCTCATGTTCAGCAAGTTGTTGACCAATACCTCCAGATCCTTTTCTGCCACACAGCTCTCCAGCCACTCTGGCCCAAGCCTGCAGTGCTGCATGGGGTTGTTGTAACCAAAGTGCAGAACTTGGCCCTTTGCCTTGTTGAGCCTCATACAGTTGATCTCTGCCCATCGATCCAACCTGTCCACATCTCTCTGCAGAGCCATCCTACCCTCAAGCAGATCAACTCTTCCTCCCTACTTGGTGTTAGATTTGCTGAGGGTGCACTCAATCCCCTCATCCAGATCAACAATAAATATACTAAAGAGGAACAGCCCCAACACCGACCCTGGGGAACATGGCTTGTGACAAGCCGCCAGCTGGATTTTACTCCATGCACAACCACTCTCTGGACCTGACCATCCATGCAGCTTTTCATCCAGCAAAGAGTACATCTGTCTAAGCCATGAGCTGCCAACTGCTCCAGGAGAATGCAGTGGGAGACTGTGTCAAAGGTCTTACTAAACTCTCAGCAGACCACGTCCACAGCCTTTCCCTCATCCACCAGGGGAGTTACCTGGTCATAGAAGCAGATCAGGTTGGTGAGGTAGGACCTTTCATGAACGCATCTTTGTGTACCTCAAGTACACAACTTTCAGTTTTGAGTTTAGCTAACAATGACTCTATTTATCCGCAGATGTTAAGGACCTTCACAAAGTCAGTAAATGTTACCATTTTGATATTATAGATGTGAAAAATACGTTACATAATTTTCCCCACAACACAGATCTAATGCCAAAAGGTAGAAGTGAACTGCCTAGATGTGCTACCACCTCTCCACCAATCATCTGATTTCTAGAGACACAGGCATATGCATATTGTCAACAATACACAAAACTAAAAACTGTTTAGTACAACAACAAAGGTCGCCGAAAAAAAAAAAAAAAACATGACTAGACAAGTCCATCACTCCTATCTTGATCTAGGAGAGTTTTTCTTTATGAACTTTCCCATCAAAGAATGTCTGTGCCAGTGAGGATAACTGATGATGCTGTTGGTATTCCCATTTATAGAACTGCCCTGTGCCAACTTAGATAATAATGAAGTTTATTTCCATAGACTATATATACTAAAGAAACAGCTGAAAACAACTGATACCTTTAAAACATTTTTTCTTTTTTTTTATAATATAATTGAGATAATTGTAAAAATCAAAACTACTAGGCAGGAAAAAGGACTAAACATACTTATAAGGACTATACACACACACACAAACACACACACATATATACATATAATTAGAAGGACATACACTATACTTTTTTTTTAAAAAAAGAGTCATGCTAAAAGTTACAAGAAAAAATAAAAATTAAAGCATCCGATGAGAATCTAAAGAACACTTGAACACTGATGCAGGAAGAAATAGTGCTGTAAATGTGAAGCACAAAGAAAGATTACACTTCAGTGCAGAGGTCTACATAGACTAGCTGAAGGCACAGATAAACCAATGATGAAGCACATTAAGCATATGCAAGCATGTGCTTGCAGGAAGGAAGGCAGAGGGCCAGAAACAGATTATCAGAGAGCAGGAAGAACAGACAAGTTTCAGTGGAATATGCAGCAGATGCTTATCTAAAAGACTTGGGTCTTTCGAAGTTGATCAGTGATATCTAGTAGGCAATGTGTTGCTACACATTGGTTTGCATGGGTTTAGATTATGGGCAGCAAGAACCATATGCTGAATATCTTTTGCTGCAACACTAGCAAAAGAACATAGGAAAATTTGATGCAGGAATTTGCTTCAAGTGAGAAGGCTGAGGGAGGATCTTACCTATGTGTATAAATACCCGAAGGAAAAGAAAATGGAGACAGACTTTTCTCAGTGGTACCCAATGGCAGAACAAGAGGCAGTAGACCCAAATTGAAATACAGGAAATTCTATTTAAACATAAGAAATAATTTACTTTCTGTGAGAATGGTTGAACAGATTGAACTCCAGGCAGTCTATGGAGTCTCCATTCTTGATGATACTCAAAATCCATTTGAACAAAAGAAAATGTTCCACCTGCGATTCTCATCTAGTTTCCACTGCACTGCTCTTTGAAATTTTTCCTGTGTTAACACTGTAAGATCACCAACTCTACAGAGTCCACAGGCATTTAATATTTACCAACTTTTCAAACCAAAGTAGAGGGAAAAAATTTCTATAAAGGAGTTTGCATGAATGTGGGGCATAATGGCCCAGTAATAAAGAAAATAATTTAGCCATTCTGCTCCTCTAAAAACTAAACATTGTTGTAAAAAAACCAGTTATTTCATAAAAGTTATTCTTTTATAATGTTTTGTTAAGTTGATGCCACTGAATTCAGTGCTGGCTTTTCTGACTTGCCATCCACCAATCATCCACTCACCATTCTCCTTAAGGCAGTTTATCAGGGACCATCTTTGTTGTGACCTTTCTAAGGTAGATTCCAATTGTATTTATGAAAGTGAAGCTGTACCTTAAATGAATCTTATCTTGAGCCCTATTTCTATCTCCCATGAAGAGATAATGAAGATTCCATAAATGACTAGTATATACTGCTCTCATAAATCCCTCTTCAATAGGATCATCATGCTTTATTTCACTTTTGATCATGCATTTGCAATCAATAGCAATTTGCACCCCCAAAACATATCCATAAGCAGGCAGATTCCAATCAAAATAGACTACATTTGCTTAAGTGACTGTGCCTAACAATAACAACAAAAACAAAAATGGTTGGCATGGACAGCACATAGTTTTCACAGCTAAATATGGAAACATTTCTTTATCAATATGCATTTCTCCATATGTACATTTAAGTGCATATTTCCACACTGCCTAACTGTGCAATGTAAACACTTCCTAGTTGCTTTAAATGATAAAATCGTCTTACTAATCATTCCAATCCAAAACTGGAATGATTGTTTATTGGAATAATTGGAATTTTATTTTATTGGAATAATTGTGTAATTGGAATGCATTGTTTAATCAAGTCTCAAGCTTTGTAGTCAAGACTTTAAAGTACAACATAACTAAAAGAAAAATGTAAAAAATGCATTCTACCAGGCCAGAAAAATATGTTTTACTTAGTGAAAATGGTTGTGCATTTTTGTCAGCATTTTCTGTTGCATCATACAACAAAATTGAGAGTTTTAATGCCAAACTTAAATAACATTTTCCCTAAAATCAGAGCTTAACTAGTCCAGTGCAAGAACAAACAATTGGGCCAACTCCTCCTGCATCCAATGATTAATTCACATTATTTCAGGTTCTCTTATGGGCCAGGGAGCAGAGCAATGGGAGGCAGTCATGGAAAAGGTTTGCCTGCCAGTGCAAGTCTTGATTTAATTTTGTGGGACAGCACAGTTACTTAAACTCTAGCACACTAGGAGACTAAAGGTATACAGTGGAGGTCAAAGAAGTCAGTCAAGTAGAAAGTGGAATAGGTCACTTACTAGTGAAAGCAAAGGAAAAGTTTTACCAAGAGCAGCATTTATTGCAGCATTAAATAGGCTTAAATTTTCCCAAATCTGATGTTTACTAATGTGTAGGAACATGCTTCACAGAGAAAATACAATTTGTAAGCATGCAGATAAACAGAGGGGGAGAGATGCTACTTTTGTTAGCTTATTTGTGGAAAGCATCTGACCTGGTACCTGCAGTAATAAGGAATTGGATCTAATAGCTTTTGGTGGACAAAATACAACTACTCCTTTCAAATGGGCAAAATGATTGTTATTTCCAATTACCAAACTCACTGGTGCCAAAGGAGTCACAGAAATAAAGTAAAAGAAATGGAATCACACTCAGCAGCTACACTGTAAGCAAAGGATATTGTTCACTTAGCTATCTGTGATTTTGTAAATTCTCAGCCTATATGAGAAGAAAATACTTCTTCAGCATCTCAAGCTCCACATAGAAAACATCCAGGAACACCAGAAATAGCCTCTGTGATTGACGGACTTGTTTATGTATAACTGAAACACAACTCTGACATATACAAGTGATTTAGAATTTGCACATGAAAAGCAGCTCAAGAAGCTGATGCTAATAACTGGGAAATGGAGCTGCATTATCTATGTCAATATAGGCAAATGTGGATGTCACACCTCTGAGCTGGAGTGTCTGAACCTTTAATACACCCAGAAAAATAAAGCTAAGAAGTGACATGGTATTTAATAAAAGTCAGCAACATTACACAACTATTCTGGCCAGGAATTAATTACACAGTCAACTGAAACTGCACCAGAGGTGGAGGTAGGTGTGTAACGTAATCACACAAGCGGCACCTTGGCCAGGCCACCAGGATTATCACCTTCAACTTCTCCAAAAATATACTGGGAACTTTAAGAACCACAAGCGATCAGGGCTTTGTTTCCATCTCTCAGTTGAGCATGCTCCTTTGTGAGTTAAAACCAGTTTTGAATGAACCATCATTTATACACACTGTCTCACAGAAAAACAAATAAGGAGTTGCAATAGTTAATCCTAGATTTTATCAAAGGAGTTTCAGTTCAGTACAATCCTTTTAATTTGCAACCTTTGGAATTCAGCCAAATAGTTGTGACTTAATAGGATCTGCAAGTTAAAATTAAAATCCTGCATGCCTGTCTGTTTCAGTTCTTATCCCACACTTCCTCTCAGGGCAAAACACTCCATTATTACTGCTGTATCCAGAGTCTGTCTTTTGTCTCTGGTCTCCTTTAACTTGTGGCAACCCTTACTTAATGACAACAACAAAAATACAGCCCTTGCCCCTACCCTGCCAGACACACTCTGTGAATCAAGCATAGTGTGTCTACTTGTTTGGCTTAAAATAATGCTATATCTTTTAAAATCTTCAAAGAATGCTGTATTAGGAATTCAGAAGCAAAAATTAGACAACATGCAAGTTCAGCAAGCATACAGATGTATGGAGAATGTTCCATTCTGTATGTCTGATTGCACTGCATAGCCTCTTGAGGCATAGGGATGAAAATACAATTTTAATTTTTTTTTTTTTTGGTATAAAATATGTTGATTTTCACTTCAAAATAACAAAGATAGGGACTCCTGACACTTGTTGAATTAACAGATTAGAAATACGCGTCAATTATTATATTTGTTATTTTCCTACCTGGAAGTGGATCAATTTACATCATTTTGCATAGGCCCTCAGAATATACTTATAAAGCACTCGAAGTGCCGAGGACATTGGGGCAACACTTTTTATTGCAGAACAGCTGAAAATTGTTCACTTTTATATTTACATTCATTTTCTTTTTGTAGGTTTTTTCTTTTCTCCGTCATTTTTCCTCTTGCATTTCATTCAGATAAGACAGCCAGATATTTTAAACAAAATTCAGTATCTGGCAGTTTCTTCTCAGTTTTCATCATAGATATATTCCGTACTTTCTATTGCAGCCCTAAGGCTTTAGAGACTGGGGAATCACTCCACATTTGTCACTCCATAAAAACAATTACAAATGCATTTTTAAAAAGGATCCAATTTCTCGTAGAGGATCCTACAACCAAAATACTGTCATGCTTTGTAGTTTGTTGTAAACAAAATAAAGACCAAATTTATATACAACCGAGAAATGCTGAGGCTGATGACTCCAAAGAGTGGCTACTGAGCAGTTCTTTATCTAACTTTTATTATTCACTATGAATGTTGTAGAAGAAAAAGTTCTGCGAGTCTGCCTGACACAAATTCTTCTTTCAAGGCATACACACTTCATACACCTTTCCTGGTAACAAAACAATAGGGGAAAGATAATAAGTTTTTATCCTTGGTTACTTTTCTACTTTAGTAGAGTGCTCCTGCTGTGCTCTGCACAAGGAGTTTCACAAAACATTTATCTACAACAGAAAGGAACAGAAAGAAACTCAGGCAGAGTGATTAAACCTGGTGTCTCCCTTCTACAGACACGTGCACAAGCTTAATCAATCTGACGCCAGCGGTCTCCACTTTCACATTGCCTGCTGGCTTCATGCCTGACAGATTCCACCTACTGTACATCTTTGTAGGCAGAATAAAGATGTGAGATAAAGCAAGCAGAGTGAGCCAGAAGAGCAGACTGCGTAAATTGCATGCCGCTGGTCTAAGCTGCGTGAGGCTCTGATCCCTGCGACTATTGCTGTCTCAGCTACCCTGCAGTGCAAATAGAGTGTTTATGAAGAGTAGAGGCTTGCTCTTGAAAGCCAAAGCTTGCAAAAAGTTAGACTTACTCGTTTTTTTTCCCAAACTGTGAATGGTAATACTTTCAGCATTAAAGAGCCTGCCTCCTTTAAGTGTTGAGTTGTCCATCTACACATACTCCATTAGTCAAATAGGAAACATGTTGTGGTAATGGAGGTTCTTATGAGAATTTACCAATTTATCTTAGACACACTAACATAAGAGGATTTTTTTAAGCAACACCTATTAGGCGTGCTGTATGAAAGTAATGACTGTTTCAGTTCAGAATTTTCCTTCGGGACAGAAAACAAACAAACCCTTGTAACTAAATCTCTAGCATTCTCTCTCTCCATCTCAAAAAATGCCAACTATGTTGCAGTTTGAAATTCAATAAGAAAAACAGTTCGCATAAATTGTTCTGAGCTTTACACATCCTTGCTGAAGGTAACATTAGGCTCTCTCCTAAGTAAAAGCCCTTGAGGATGGAATACTCGGATACTAAATACTGTGTTTTAAGAGGACAAGAGATGGATCTGATAGCTATTTTTTAATTCTGAAATCCAGAAAAACATCCTATGTCTTTCCCTTGCCCATACATATGCCGGTATTCCATGGCACATATGAGGGGTCATAATTGTGCACAAGGTGCAAAGAGAAGCACTGAAGAAAATTAATGACTCTGTTTTTTTTTTTCCTTTTTTCAAAAAAAGAACTTTTAGTTTCAGATTTATCACATAAACAGTTTACAACAATAGCAATGCCACATATGATTCTGAAATGATCGATCATTCCTTTTTAAAGAAATAAATCTCAGATGTGTATTCTCATTAATTCCATCCTTATCATTGTATTATCAGTCTAGTGGGAAAAATACATAGACAACTACAGACCACAGACCAAGCTCTTATAGGTCTACCATTTTCCACTGGTGTGGACCAGCACTGGAAATCTCAAATGAGAAAAAAGGCTATTCATACAGGTATATATGAAAAGCTGTAATATACAGCTGCAAATAAGTTATGTGTTTTTGGAAAATACCTTTCAATTTCATGGGAGGAAACTGCTAGGTGAATGGGATCTATTCTTGGTGCTAAAACATATGGGGTGTCTTTATTTCAGGAAAAGTGTGATAAAGAAAAGGGCTCTTGAGAACTATAGACTTTCACATACTATCCTAGTATAAAAGAGATCATTCACTCAAATGCAGCAGAAAAAAGATGAGAACAACCAAATGTCTTGATCCTGGAGTATTAATAGTGGTTTTATGGAAAGAGACAGATGGACAATCCTGTCTTAACAAGAGGTTTATAAGAATTCTCTCTATAAAGATTTTATAAAAAGTTAAAATGACAACGTCAGGGTGGGTACTGTAGACCTTAAAATTAGTCATGTTATATACTTTCTTGTGTTCTGCTCAGGTAGTTGACAGGATTCTTCTAAAATTAAATATTTTTCCTCTGCTTGTATTTGAGAGAGGATGACTATCATAGGAAAACTATAATGTGTATATCATTGTCACAGAAAAATGATACAGCTCGATTTGACAAAAATATTAAAGTCTTTGTAATTGCACATTTTAAAAGTGCTGATATATTTTTCCATATTGAGAAAAATATGCTTTCAAAAATATCTTATTTTCAATAAAATATTATCAACACCAATTTAGATTTGAGCGGTCACACTGAGTATATTCCAGCAGGCTAAAGAAAACAGGAAGGCATAATATTTTACCTAAAATATTTTGAATGCCAAGTGTTCTTATATTTAAGTATGAAATATAGCTAGCTGAATGTATAAGCACTCAGTTGGGCAGGATATTTTCCAGATCACTCTTGAATCTTTTGGACGCTAAGCAGGTATGCAAAAAAGAAAAACAGAATGTAAAATGTGTTTTTCCCTATTTTTCCAAGGCCTCTTGCTTTGTTGTCAGCTCAGTCCTACAATTCACCACTTCTATTTATGCCTGATTCTGACATTGAGTAACAGTCCTGGATCTGAGATACTGGAATCTGTTCCCAGGAAATAATTGTATTCCTGATGCTACTCTAGTTTAGGACTGTCCAGTTTGATCAAATGGGAAAGCAAAAATAACAAGAAAGAGCTCCATGTTTTCACTGATGCTTCCAAGGAACAGACAAACAGAAAGTTAAATCTTTGAAAAGTAAACAGAAGAATCTGTATTTAAGGAATGATGCTGTCATCTTGCTAATAGCCCTCGAGGAAATTAACTGTGGATAACGGAGAAGAGAGATTATATTCTTTGCAGTCAAGAACTGGGGAGACGCCATTGCTGCTGCTGCCCAGAAGTAATCACTGTATTTGTTCTTCTGCTTTCTGCAAGGTTTATTTCTGCGGGAATAATCATTACATGAGTCTATTGCTGTTTGTAGCTTTTACTTGTTACTCAGTTTAGTCTTTTTGCAGAAAGGTCAGAAGGGAGGATGGCAATGGTAGAGTCTCTATTCTGGACATTTGCAACTCCTGCTCTGGGAAATCAAGGCAAATTCAGATCTGAATCACTCTACAGTGAGCAGGATTTATGTCTGGCATGTCTGAAAGCCTTCTCGAGTATGAAAATCCTTCTTAAAAAAGACCAAACAAAAGGGAGGGAGAAAGAAAACTCCCTGAGCACAGAAATAAACTACCTAAGTAAAACAGGCTCAAGGCTGAGGCATGTGATTTAATTGGGTATGTATTCAGACTGACAGGAAATGCCACTGATAAGAAGTTAAGGACTAAATAGACAATGGCTTCTGAAGGCTTGCAAATTCTTTGATGGGCCCGTAAGGCAAAAGTCTTCTAACAGTCTGTGCTGCAGTTAGAGTTAATTATGGATTTATAGATGTGGAGAAAAGGTTTGATAGTTATCTGTAATAAGCCTAAATTGGAGAGAGATGACCTGAGATCAGAGAAGTTATTAGTCGACCACAGAAAACTTAGAGGGACTCCAGAAAAAAAAAAAAAAAAAAGAACTCTCTTTCCTCTCAAGTTGAAGTAACACTGTCTTCATCATCCTCCCTTCCTAGCTGACATGTAAAATCAATCTCAGCCTCCTCCTTTCACAATGCCTTTTAAATTTAACTCATCCTTTTCCAGATACAAGATACTTCAACAATTCTTCAGTTACACTATCAGTAGAGTCACAAATCTAGCAGTCATCTTAAAATCTAATAGATTTTGGGAACAGGGGAATTTTTCAGAATATCATCTTGTTGAAGACAGAAGTGGTCTTTCTCACACATGCAAAAAAAGGTGCACAGAGGCCAAAAGCAATTCTTCCCACTCATATAAGCAGCTAGTCCGCTCTATCAGTTCTTTAGCATTTGCTACTCTGACAGAGGTTGGAATTTATGGTTTAAGAAAGTTCTACCTGTGACAGGAAAGTAAGAGAAAAACTGTGTAGGTGGAGGGTTGAAGACCAGTTTTGATGCTGTCATAAACATGAGGCATCTGCAAATGAACAAATAACTTGCCCTAGGGCACTCTAACGTAATTTGTTGTAAGTATGTTAAATCAAATTAAAAATATTTCCTTCCAAAAAGTTGCTTTACTGAATTTTCAAAGATGCAGTTTGATCAACTCACTTTGATTTCACTGGAGGGCAACATGATGCACAACTGTGCCTGCCAAATCTTTAGGAAAAAAAAAATGTTTCTAACTTATGTCCTAGCTCTCAAAGAAAAACAAAGTCAATCTTTCTGGCTTCAGATGTTTGCTAGTCTGCACATTTTGAATATAATTCATTTGCCCACTGAGAGTTCTTTAATCCAAGCAGCACTCACAAATTTTATGTAAAGGGATGAGAATATACAGCCCACAATGTCAGGACCGCACTATCCTTATTCCATAGAGATCCAGCTACCACACTTTGAGAAATGAAATATTGGCCTTAGGCTTGAGATAGAGTGACAAAAGATTTCTGAGGAACATTGGTGTGTATGTTACGTGGCACTACATGGTTGTATCTTATTGTAGGAACTTCACTTGTTCTGAGCTTGGCCTGGATGAAAGGATTTGTTCATGGACCTTGAGGAGTGAAATGAACTATAGCAATCAAGGAAGTTAATAAAAAATGGTAAGAAAAAAATATGGATTATTTGACTAGGTTTGTATAATTTCTAGGTCTAGGTGTAGGTCTAGGCCTAGCCAGCAAACATTTAGAAATACAGATGTAACAAATAACTTGTGAGGTACTATTTCTGGATTTCCATCTCCGCTATGTCACTGAAGGTCTTCTTTCTTCTTGAAACTCCAGTTCTTCAGTCATGTGATGGGCTTCATGAAATATTAAACAGGCTAAAGGACAATAATGTATGCTGTAGCAAAGGAAGGGTCACAGAGAAGTGATGACCACAGACAGATGTCTTTTAGCTGTCCAGTCTCTGAGTTGCTTGGGTGCAAATTACTTCCAGTCCAAAAGCTCTTTGACAAAAGTAATGCTGAAAAAGACCTCATAAAGGACAGCTAAGTAAGACTCGCAGGCTGGATTCAACTCATTTCTTGTAATACAGTGTAGAAATAGTCCTACTTTCCACTACAATTTTAAGTGATCAGTAGATCAGTTGTCAAGATTGTATTATGATTTTGGTAGAGCATGTATCATCCAAAAATGCCAATACTTAGGTGACTTATAAATATACGGCAATACTACGATCAAATTCTTACTTATGTACCTATTTTTCCTTCACAGAAGAAAAAAACTTATCAAAGGGACTAAACAATCCCAAATGTTTTCCCCTTATGTTATCCAATCATTGCACAAGGAGTAGAGGTTGCTGAGTGAGCAGTGACCTCAAACTGCCTGCCCAAAATAACTTGTGGAGAATCTATATGGTAACTACCTCAATGCACGTGAATGAAGCCCTGCTGCCTGGAGCATGATTAGTATCACAGAGGTCTGTGATATTGAAGCAGCCTATACTATTTTTCCCATGATGCACCTTATCAATAACCTCTACAGAAAATGTCTGTTTTGTAAGTGACCTTGTACTCAAGCAAAACCTGAATCGAAATGAATTAAATTTTTATTTTTGTGAAGACTGAAGAAAAATTCCAATGAATGAGTTGAGGATTTGGTTTCCTTCCCACTTTATAAACAACTCGCATTTTCAAGGTTGCCTGAAGGAATATATTATTAGAGGAGATAGACTTCTGTGCTATGCTTGCACTATTTCTGTTGAGAATACAGCGCCTGGCAGCTTTGCCAGCCTGCCCCACCATGGGACTGAACCTTGGCCACATCTCTATCAGTACAACAAAGAAAGAAGCTTGGTCCCTGTGGCTCATTTAGTCCTTTTTGTCTCTCTCTTGCATCTGTCCACAGAACCTTAAATACAGTCAACTGGGAAGGACTCATTTGGTTAGAAGGTAGAGGGGAGAAGAATATAAAGCTTTTCTTTGCAAATCCTTAAGACTTGACCTTTCAGAGTTTCTTCTTCCAAAGCAGGTTTCTTCCCTGTCCTCCTCTCTTCCTTTTGTAGTGAAGGCTGTAATTTTGATTTGAATTATAAGTAAGATAAAACATATTTTTAAATAAGGGAGTGAGCAGAAATAATTGTGTAGCCTGATTTTATGAGTCAAATGTTTCAGAACAGTCTTGAAGAATATGTGCTTACATTAGAAATGTGTGCTGAAAGCTAGCCAAAATCCTTGTTGCCAATACGATCAGATACTTGAAAACAATCATTCATATGAAAATCATTAAGCTAAATGAAAATGCTTACTAAAGATATGATTCCTAATCTGAAAGAGGTTTTCTTTTTATTTTGCTAATCTATAGGCCTAAGCTTTCATTTTCATACGGCTATCTGCTTATATAATATGGGAGACAAATACCTTCCTTTCATTTTAGGAAATATCTAGTCCCATATAAAGTCGTTATCTGGAACTCATATTAAACACTGATTTTATTTGTCACTTTGAAATTATGAAAGTCTATATAAATCTATTTATAAACTTTGTAAATCTCATAGAATCACAGAATCATAGAATCATTATGGTTGGAAAAGATTTTCAAGATCATCAAGTCCAACCATAAACCCTTCAACACCATGCCTGTTAAACCATGTCCCTAAGCACCTCATCATCTACACATTTCTTGA